>JARJPL010000950.1:0-11022 GCA_030782805.1 Aschersonia sp. MBC 622
AGGTGGTGCTCGGCATTCTGTGTGCCTTTCGATTCGTATGACTGTGGTGATGATGTTTTTTTTTTGCGCACGCACGGCATGCAGATCCATCACCTGGATGCTTCTGATTGAATCTCAACGCCGTAGTCCTATATCCACGACACTGTATCCTTGGTAGGTTCGGCCAGTGTGAACCCCTTCCAGACGCGGAGTATGCACCGCTCCTCCTCCAAGGATGGCGTCCAAGATGTCAAGAGAAGTTTTCCCGCGTCTAGACGGGCAAGCCTCGGGAGGGGTGTACCATCGTGCGTAGACTCGTCGCCAGCCGGTGATGACCGGCTCGGCCATGTTTCAGCAGCCAGCCCCCTCGTGTTGCAGGAGACATGTGTAACGTTACAGAGAACACACGCAATTCAGCAAATACACAAGAGAAAGCAAATTTGCTCAGAGCAGTGATAACGGCGCGGAATCAAAATGGTTACCCTACTAGTTTTCCTACTGAAGGCAGCGACATCTATCGCTAGATTTGTTGAGCTATACGCTTAAAAATGGACGCGCCACAACTTTATAGCGCCTATACCCCCTTATATCATAAAACACCCCTCATCTCTTTTAAGGTCTTCTGCCCTAGAAGAGAGGAATTATTTTTAGCATCTTTTACCCCTTATTTAGCTCCTTTATAGCCTTATTCTTAGGCTCTAGGTAGCTTTCTAGTAGTCTATAGCTACTAAATAGCTTATTTTAGTAAGATTTAAACTTACTTAATAGTAATTTTTAGTAGAAGTTATAGCCTTTCTTAAGAAGGCTCCTATGCTTATAACTATTAAGCTATATGCTTAAAAAATAGCCGCGCTATAACTTTATAGCGCCTATACCCCCTTATATCACAACAAGATTCGGTAGCATAAATGCGTGCTGTGGCGACCGAAGGACACCTAAACTTGCTTCCGGGCCTTCGGAGGCTGCAACTCCACTGGTAATTTAGTCAAGTTTTATCAGGGTCGTTACTTTATATGTCAGTGGGCCACTCTGGCGATTAAGTCGTCTACGAAAACGACCGAGTTATCAGCTAGAGGAGCCTGCTACGACGCAGGCTTCGATATTACGGTAAAAAGTAGACGCGTATACAAGGCCTTACATTATTATCCCTTATATTCTCCTTATGTTAATAGAAATGCCCTACCTCTCTTAGTGACAAATTACCTAGCTCTGAGTCAGTGAACAGCCAGCAGAGCGACAAGACTAGGATAGGTGGTCTTCGCAGCAAAGCGCCAGGGGTAGGTACGTCAGGCGCGCCAACGAGTCAACTTAATATAAGCATAAACCATGAGAAAGGCCAAATACATAAAACAATGGTGTTTATCTTACGAGTAGCGCGCGTAGCTAATATTCCTGCACGTCAAGTGGCGACTGCCAAAAGCTAATCGGTGCCACACTTTCCCGAGGTAAGCTCAATGACTCGAGATGATAATGCCCATGGGCGACAGAGTGTCAGTAGCTATCGGCGGCATAATTAACCCCCGTCGACATGAGACAAAAAGTTTGAGACTGATGGCACTGCTAGCTACCAAAGTCAGCGGCTGATAGCTTTATGATGTTTGGTCGTCCCCAACTTTAGTCGTCGTGGAGTATATATAGCAGCCGTTGCCAACAGTTCTAGTTAGTTACAATCATCAACCTCTTATTTCCCATATATCACTACCAACTTATTACTCAAAAATGAAGTTCTCGGCCATTGTTGCTACCCTTTTTGTTAACCTCGTTACGGCTGGTCCTGTGGCGAGAAGAGCCCGTGGCGGCGGCAATGACGTGCCCGATATCAACTCCGGATTTATCCAGCCTCAAAATGATGATGGTGAGGGATTCTTCCTACCCTCAAATGATGATGATGACTTTCCCAACATCAACACGGGATTCATCGACCCCTCAAATGATGATGATGACTTTCCCGACATCAACACGGGATTTATCCAGCCTCCCCCATTGAACGAGAATGCGCCGCGGCCCCTTCCCCTGAGCGGTGCTCGCGATGACAACGCCATTTTTTCCTCTAAAGACTAGAATGTGCGGCTCGTCGGCGAACTCTGAATTCGGCCCGGACACCGTTTGAAAGTTGTCAGATACTCTGGAAGTTGAGAACACGCAGCTTGATGTCATGGCCTACTTACTACAATGTTGGCCACGTGATGGCCTGGAACCAGTCGGCGCGGTGGATAAGGGCAGCGAATTTACAACGAACGAAGTTACATATAACGTTTGCAATTAATCATATGTCCGCCCAAATTAGAACCCTGCCGTTGAACAGCGGTCAGTTTATGCATTAAGTAATGATTCTCTTTTGTGCAGAGATGCAAAATTGTCGGTCCGACACTCCGTAGTCAAGAAACCATTCGTCAAAAGGTAATTTATCCCGGCGTGGAATAAGAGTCCCGGCTCGCGAAGCGCAGTCATCCCGGCATCGGAAACGTCTAGGTAGACGTTCTGCTGTAGGGCTAGATATAACTCCCGGCACTAACGATTAAGGTTCATGCAGGTACTGCAGACACCAGAGTGTCGATGCGGATGAGCCTGTCGGATCATGTACTAAAAGGTGTCGGGTTGGCTCTTTGTCAGCGGTTTCTGGTTCGTGGGCAACCGTGACAAGTATCGGTTCACCCGCTCCTCGGCGGATCATTGAGCCGAGTTATCAGAATGAGCGTACTCTCATCGTCTCATCCGAGTATAATGTCTACGTGGGAAGCAGTATAGGTGGTTATAGTTGGCAACTGTCTGAGCGTCCCATCTAAGCAAAGCTCCGTCTCATATGAAAAGTAGAAAATTAAAACTCTCTTCTAGTGACTGGCATCTGGGACCCTTGCTAGCGTGCTAGTTTTACATGGAGTTACAAGGGGCTATATGGGGTTCCTGAGTAGCTGTACAAATTGTATACGAATTGTTCGTTTCAAGGGGTAACTAGGCTGTTAGTTGGCCTTATAAAGGTATTATCAATTGACAGATAATGAAGGCGTTTTGACGACGAGAGAATGGGGTGAAGTGAGCAGTCTAAGGCCGCGGCGTTTGAGGCACACATTCAGAGCGCTTTCGCTGCTGTCGTAGTACTAATAAAAGTACCCTCATTAATGGGCATTTTATGTTCATAGCCATTTCATTGAACAGAAGTCTTGCAAGAGACTAGGCTGGGCCGAGTCAGAGTCGCAGACCAACTCTCAAGATTAGCACCTGATACGCTCACCATATACAAGCTGTCCAGAACAGTTTCTCTGCTATAAATCTCGGACCGGCGTCTACAAGGATGCCGAAGTGTACCCCGGTGTTGTCTTGGAGCATTCTCGCGCTACTTTTATCTAATGGTGGCCACGGGCTGTCCCTATAACGTCACTTAAGCGTGCCGTGTTCGCGCTAGCCAGCACAACTGTCACGCTATTTTCCACTCAGTATTGATGCATATTTGAACCTTGATTGAGCTACTTGGGTTTGGATTTAGTAAGCGCTTGTGGCGGGTCACGTTGGGCCGATGGACACATAGATATAGACTGTATGAATAGTTACTTCGTCAGGCGTCGTGTCGGCGAAGCGGAGATGCCTTCACTATTTAAGTGGACTACTCAAGATCGGAACGAGCCGGTCATGCGCGAGGATACGACTGATGAGGTGAGTAAACGACTGGCTACATTGATGGTCCATCATTTTGCTTGTGGCCGCCTTTGCAATATATACTCACACTACTTCCAGGGCTTCATAAAAGACAAAGGCCTCCACAGCCCAGTACACACAAAGGTTGAAGGAGGAAGAGATGCGCAGAGCATCAGTCCCTCTGTAGAATTACCACTGAGCAGATTTTCTCACCGAGTAGTAGTTTCTGGTGAAGATTGAAAAGAAAGCCTGGTCCTTCCTCTACGTGAAAGCTGGGGTTACCGATTATTCCATAGCCTTTTATCATATTGGGTCGCGACAATCAAGCTATCCACAAATGTTTAGTCGCAACTTTGCAAGGCCATGGACGGCGCGGTCTTTTACAATGAGGATATTCAGTAGCTCGTGCGGGATCATACGGCTCTCTCGCCATCTTTGGCTCCCAATTTTTAGAAAACGGTGGTCATTGTCAAAGAGGGGTCCAAATGAACATATTCGTCAAACGTCCCTTGACTCGTCGGGACAGACAAAGTGACGCAGCGCCGATAATGGTTGCCGACATTAGCGCATTTCGTGGTTTTGACGCCTGCAGGCTGTAACTGGTAGTAGCCTTTATAATATGTAATAAGCATCTCCATTGTCAACCAGCATCCGGGAATTCAACTACAGAATTTGCCTGGTTAGCTCAATCGGTAGAGCGTGAGACTCTTAACTGAGAATCCACAATCTCAAGGCTGCGGGTTCGACCCCCGCATCGGGCTTTTCCTATAAGTACGCGATTGAACCAGGACTTGGTCCCGGATATTTTTTTGTCTTTTTCTACCTGCGAGCTAGGTAGCAACTTGACGTTTTTTTTTTCTTTTTGACTTCTTCTTCTTCTTATATTTCATGTTTTATATGATGCTCATCTTCCTTCTTACCTCTTTGCCTAGCAATGGCAGTTGAAAAAAAAAATGATGCTTTGATGCTTGTAGAGTCTACATGAAATCATCCTCCCAATCCTCGCTGCGGTTCTGGTTACTCTGCATATCCATATTCTCCTCTGTAAACAAATCATCATACGCATGCTCCTTTTGCCATTTCTTCTCCTTCCACTCCTGCGCCTGTCGCGCCTCTTCCTTTTTCTAACGTCCGTACACATTAGCACAAGTCCCCTTTCCTTTTCCTTTTTCCTTTTCCCTAAGCTCCCACGTTTCGAGCGAAGCGAGGCCCAAAAAAAAAAAAAAAAAAAAGCTCACCTTGATTTGCAGAGCGGCGTTGGCTTTACGACGAATTTCTTTATCGTGGTCGTCTTTTTGCTGCTTGAAGTCGGGCTGCTTGACCTCGGTCTTGGTCTTGTTCAGCCGGTTGACGATTGCGTTTTCGCGCTCTGGCACGAGGACGCGTTTGACGAGACGTGGGTTTCTAAACGAAACTTGGCCAATGTCCATGGAGCCGTCTTTTTTCAGGTTGGACCAAGGCGTGTATATGACGGTGATGTTGTCTTTTTTGTTACCTTAGGAGGAGGAATTTGATGTCAGTTGTGATGGGATTTGGGGGGGGGGGGGCGGAGAGAGGGAAGACGAACCCTCGATGGAATTGGCTTTTGTGAGCTGGGCAAGATCCATGACGAGGTTCTCAGGGAGTGAGTCCCATTTCTGGCCCTCGCTCATCCGGAGGTAAATGTGTGCGCTGGAAAGCTTGTCTACGTGAAACTGCAAAAAGGTCAGCTGCCAGTGATGAAGACAAAAGCGTTGTTGTGTTGCCATCATCGTACCCTGGAGGTAGCGTTAGCCAGCAAGTATTCGCAGGCACGTCTTGGGGCAGTTTTGGCGAGGGTATATATATGCGTACCAGACGTCTTCGTCCCAGCCGAATTTGATGAGGTCCTCGTCTTTTGTCCGGGGGGTGTCAGTTTATCACATCTAGTCCTTACACGCGGTTTCACGGATCCGTACTTTCAAACTTGTCCTTGCCGACATAGATGAAGCCCGGCGGGTCGACCACGGCGGACGTGTAATAGTACACCATGGCGACGCTTTGGTGAGCCAAGGTATATCTCCCAAAATTTATAGCGACCGCAAGCGATTTACGTGTTCTGGGCTTCCGCACTGGCCTGTTCAAATCGTAGAATCGATTGGCTCGCAAAACGTTTCTTTTGTGCCGCCCACTGTGTGGAGAAGCCAGACTTGTGCGCAGTGAGTTTTTGCACGTGACCGTGATGCTTTTTCTTGTTCCTGTTTCTTCTCTTTTATCAATTTTTGCGACTTTGATTATTTCTATAGGGTAAAAAATTTAAAATATTATTAACCTTGCGAGTAGTATTCTGATTGGTTCGGAGCCAAACAGAACCATTTCTCGACTTATGATGGATTGTCCTGGAGATTGAGACAGAAGGGAGGGAGCCGGGCGCCTAGGATTCCAGCTCAGCAAGACAGGGTGTGGGCACACTAAAAAACGAAGCTGAGAGTGGGCTGATTTTTTCAATCTTTTTTTTTTCTTTCCTCTTTCGTCTCAGACCAACTCGCAAGTTTGTTCCTCGCAACTCGCAAGGTCAAGCTGAACCCCAGTGCAACCATTGGGTTGGGTCGTCGCTTCTTTATAGACAACAAGAACCATGTTTTGAAACAGTTTAAAGAGAAATGTTTTGGCTTTCCCTCCCCGACACTCCTCGGAGATGCGCGGGACGCTGGTTGGCTGGTAATTACGCTGATGTGTATAGATAACCCGGAACGTGGTTGCACTACAAGAGTCAAAATCGACTCTTTCTGTCACTGTCAATTTCGAGCTGTTTTGAATGCGCTTTTTGATATTTGAATTAATAGTGTCGATTGCATTGCCCATATTGCGCCCGCATGCCATGCTCAGAAACCCAACAAACTGCATCCCCATTTTCGCTGCAACCATGATTAATTGTGCCACCAGGCCCGCGAGACATGACTGGCTGGTTCTTCTTCATCGGCCTTGTCCGAGGTCCCATAGCTCAACTGAGACTAAAAATCCGATCCGATGAACAACGGATGATCCTAACCCCTGGTCAGCTATGGTTCACCACTCTTTCGGTGCACACACGCACACAGCAGGCAGGACTTCGAATTCACGTGTCATCTCGAGTGTCATGCCTTTTCGCTCTGCCAATTTTTTTCAGCTTCACTCTGGTGGCGATAGTGGAACCCCGGCGTTTCTGGCCAACTGTATGATGGCCGCTTCTGATGATGCTGGTTCAGCGTCGTATTGTCAGCGTCAACGTCAATCTTTGCCACTTTGAACTGGACAGGACTTACATGGCCGCTGACTGGCTACCGGGCCGTCGCCGACGGAGATGGTGTCCGTCTCGAGCTGGGCAATCAGAGTGGCGCCAT
This sequence comes from Aschersonia sp. MBC 622, assembly GCA_030782805.1. Classification (NCBI taxonomy): domain Eukaryota; kingdom Fungi; phylum Ascomycota; class Sordariomycetes; order Hypocreales; family Clavicipitaceae; genus Aschersonia; species Aschersonia sp. MBC 622. The sequence continues at coordinate 6,954 of JARJPL010000950.1, forward strand.
CGGTGCTGTTGGGATACATGCCGTAGACGTCAAGGCGCATTGTGTAGGAGCCAGGTGCGGCAATCGACAGGTCGGGAAAGGCAAAGATGATGGTGGTGGCGTCGACAAGGACGCCGGTGGTGGCCGTGGTGCCCTCGAGCAGGCCCTCGGCGACGGCGCCGGACGACGGGTCTAGCAACACGGCCGTGGTGAAAAAGTGGATGCCGGGACTGCTGGTTTCCTGATCGCTGCTCATCTGGACGACGACAGGCGGCGCGAGGAGCGTCCGAGTCTGGGCGCGACAGGGCGGACGCACGGCAATGACGACGCGGGACATATTGGAGGAAAAATCTGTAGGATTTTGGTGTAAGTGGTGCTGGTGGTGGTGGTGATAAAAAGAGGAGTCGTTGTGGTGCAAGTAGGCAACCCTTGTAAACATGCTAGGATGTTGGGGATCTTATGGATCTTATGTAGAAGGAGAATGAAAAGATGCCAAGCAATAAAATAAAAATTGAAAGACTTCAACAACGGGATTTCAGGCGGATGTTGTGACAAATGTCTGCGTCGTTGTCCGTGTCACTTTTCGGTTCGGCCTTCACTAGCAGGTGTCGGGTCGTCGAGGTTCGACGCTCGTATTGGCGTAATACAGTGTACGATGCGAACAGACTTGAGCCTGCAGTTTGATCGGGTACAGACGTCTGGTTTTATGTAGGGACCCGGTCTCGCAAAAAAAAAGGCTTGGGGAAACACAAGTGCCGAGAGCTGGTCGGGGGGTTGATATATGGTGATGTGAGAGACATGTCGTTGCTACGGAGTACAGGGGTGGTAGCTGATGATGCGGAGCGACTTGGCGGCTAACCAAGACTGGCATTTACGGTTGGCCGGCCGGGAAAAACAAAACAAAACTATACGAGAGAAGCGAGGCGAGGATAATGGTGAAGCAAGCGTAGAGAGGGTTGGTCGAATGAGCTGTCTGAGAGGACAATGGGGAATGCGAGGCTGGATTGGCTCATGAGAGTTTGATAGATACGATGGCGATTCAGCCGCGCAGGCGGGCCGATGTGGGTAGTGTGTATACTTTGTCGAAAGAGAAACAGGGTCAAGAAGGATAAAATGAGGAAAAGAAAGCCAAAGAAAAGCTAAAAAAAAGGAGGAAAAAGAAGAAAAAATAGAAAAAGGGGGGAAACAGGCAGGGAATGGTAAGCAAGCAGCATGAGGAGCGGCAGGCAGATGGAGTCAACGGGGGCCTGGCGAATGCATCGCGCGTGCATCGAGGCTGGTTCGCAGCAATTGTCTTAGGCCAGGGCTACGCAGCCGACAATGGTCGGTGGCCAATGGCGCCAGTAGCACTGCAGGGCATTCCTCGACGGGCTGAGGGAAGAGAAAAGACTGTGCGCTGGTGGTACGCTGGCGGTGCGCTGTTAATGCGTTGCTGATGTCTGCTGAATTAGAGTTGACATGACGGTCCAAGTCGTTGCCATCTGATGAGCGAATGGGGCTTACAGGCGGCCAGGGGTTGTTCTAAAATAATCAGGACCAGTAAAAAAAACAAGCCGCTGACAAGTAAACGACCAGGCTGAGAGATAACCAGGACCGGGTATTGACTTGTCGGTTGTCGGGCTCGTCTGAATTTCGACATCGGGGGAGACGAGAAAGTTTGCCAGGGTGTGGCCGTGTGAGTGGAGGAGAGTCCACCATGTCTTGAGGGTGCATTCTCGAAAGAATAAAATCTGCGAATGAGATTAATGGACCGTGAAGATGACGACATCGGAGCGACTTTTTGGTGGCGGCGGATTTGAGTGAGAAAAAAAGGGCAGCATGACAGGGCCAGACACTGTTGACTGTCACTTGTTTTCAGGCCACGCCCAGCCTGATGGTCGATCCGAGAAAACGAGTGGACGAGTTGAGAAACATTTTCAGCTTCCCTTGATTTCCCCGCCTTCCCTTGCGTTTCTTTGCGTGTGTAGGCCACGTCTACTGGTACATAACCTTTTGCTTAGGTGCTCTTGTGGGCTTGCAAGGCAGGGCATGAAAAAGAGGCGCGGCGGCCAGCGGACCGGTTGACGGACAGACGGGTGGACGGATAGTTGGCACCAAAGCCATCTCGGGATCATGGCGGTCACGGTCGCGGATGCGAGGGCCCAAGTCTTGGCGGGCGCGTGCGTTTCTCGGCCGGTGATTGCAGAAGATTTTTTTTGTTCTATATTTATTTTATTCCCTTTGATGCCGTATCGGTTGAATTAGTGATCGCGGCGCGAGCATACGCTGGCGGGTAGGGCTGCTGTCTCGGGGAAGTTTGTTTGTGACTGTGACTGCGTGCGTGCGTGCGTGCGTGCGTGCGAGCGCGGCGGAGAGGAAGAGGGAATTCGGAGCCGACGGCGGCAGGCTGCAGGGTGTATCGAAATATATGTGTCGTGCATTGAGAGCGCGGCTGTCGGCGATGGAATAGATGGTGTGTGCGTCGTGGGATGGATAATGGATGATGCATGGTGGATGATGCGTTGTGTGTGTTGGTGTTTGCGCGAGGTGAGCTGTCACGGTGTGCAAGAGGGGGCGCGAACATGTTGAGGAACAGTCGAGGACGGTGACGATGCAAACAATTTTGTAGCACAGGATGAAATTTTGCACGGGATAAATATTGATTTGCGACTGTTTCATTGAAATTTGGTCAGTACTTATGATTTTGCGCTTTTGAATGACCTTTTACTTATTAGACTCTTCAGGCGACCGTCTTTGATCACGTTAGTCAGCTATCGCACAGCGCAGAAAGCGGGATGAGTCTTGATTGAATTTTGACCAATTTCTATTCGGTCAATTTTATTCATCGGAAATACATTTTTCATCATGCCGATACTCCCATTAGGAAGCGGTACTGAGAAGCTAACATTTCTTCGCCAAGTATCCACGTATGAAGCTACTTGCCTAGTTAGGACTTAGGAAAGTGTAGTATGGGGTAGGCAAAACGCATCCAGGTACGCTAGACTGCTGATGGCCTCATCACCAACTACACCAAGAATCTTCTCACCTTCCGTTGTGAAGCCGTATCGACAGAACAATCCTATCAGCCGCGCTGTATGAATTAATTCCATGTCTTGCTCGGTGCAGCTCTTAGCCTGCTGCAGAAACGAGGCCCAAAATAAAGATCGAAGTTCATCTTGATTGTCGTAGTAATGCCACCCTTCCGCATTCATGAATCCCAGGATATTCTCCACTGCCCATAGTGCGAATCCAAAAGGAAGGACTCTGACTTCCGCCCAATCGACAACGCCTGTGATGTGTCCCGTTCTGGGATCAACGAGAATATTGAGCTCGCATAAATCTCCGTGCGTAACTACATGCGGCAACTTGGAGAAAACCGGAGGGAGTTGCGATTCAAGCGAAAGCAATGTTTGAGAAAAACGTGCTGGCAGAGCCTCAGCTAAGCGACCGAGCTTGAATCCGTATTCAGCTGCTAAAGTCACGGAATCGGATGAGGGTGGCAGTTTACAATTCCATGATTGTGCAAAAAATCTGGGAATTTGTTAGCCTTACATTAGTGCACAGAAGAGTTTCTATTGTACCTAGCCAGATCTTTGATAGTATTTCTTTGCCGTGATTTGGCATCATCCGGCTGTGGGATGGAATGGTCCGCTGCTATGATGTAGACTTCACCCGCAAGCATGTTCATCTCGTAAATATGCAACGGGCGCTGTTCTCCGATAGTCCCCAGATACAAGACATCAGCCACAAAACCGGAAGCCGCTTGCTCTACAAGGGCCATCTTGGATGGATCAAGAGACGAACGCTCTTCTCTGAATTGTATGATTCTAGAATTGTTTGCGCCAGCTGTCACCGTATAACTCCAGACGCCCTGCACCTGAACGGGCTGCGCCGGAGTTTTGAATCGAGCCAAGACAAAAGCATCACATTGCTGTCTGCTGACAGATGTGCTGGACTCAAAAAATAAATTGATAGAGTCGTCAATATCATATGCCTGAGCCATTATCACGACATCAGGGGATAGGCTGGAGAGATTGACTAGCGTGTGAAGAACAGTAGGTGACATTTTTAAGTTAAGCCGGTCGTAGCTCGTGGCGGAGCACATGAAAAC
>JARJPL010000951.1:0-26705 GCA_030782805.1 Aschersonia sp. MBC 622
CTTAGAATAATATTAATAAAGACATAATTTAAGCAATAATTAGATCTAGATTTACAAGTGTAAAGAAAACCCCCCTCTCATTTTTTGCGTAGGTACGTATACGCTAGATAGACTAGTTAAAAGATGAAAGTGCTCTGTATTTTACTAGCTACTGTTTGACCGTGCTATGTGTACCTGGAGAATTCCTTAATAAACAACTTAACTCAAGCGCTAGGTAACTAGCCTTGATCCTAATTCATCAAGTATTCGAGTTGAAGAATGCAACCTGCACAGTGATATCATCTCGTACACGTCGGGAAAATGGAGGGCTAAAGGCTAGCCGGCCTGCTATCAACTCTAAGTGGTTTCCGCCAAGGCAATTACGCGTGAGGTGCACGGCGGCGTTGTCATCTTGGTTTGTCGTTCTGCTCTTAACAAACTTCCAGTTCACGCCCTTCCAAAACTGACCAAAATCGAAGGGTTCGTAAGTTGCCTCCCGTTTGCTGTTGCTGTCCTCTGGCACCCGTGCATCCACCCACTGGCCCACCAGGTCGACAGCCTGCTGACTGGAGAGCATATCCCACAGACCGTCTGTCGCCATGATCAAGAACGTTTGTTTGCTGGGATCGATCTTGGTGGTTGTCACAACAGGCTCCGCGGTTAGATATGGAGGAGTTTGAAAGTCGTCCGTCGGGGTCAAGGGCGGAATACCGTAAAATTTCCGCACCGCATCGAGCTGGAAGTCCAACGGCAGCTTCCACCGACCATCGCCAAAAGCTCGCGACACCATCATCCCTAAGACGCGGCCATTCTTGACAACATTTTCTTCGCCCGGGTGTTCCTTGTTGAGCCTGGCAATTTCTTCCTTGTTGCTACCGGTTTGATCCACCGATAACGGTATCGCTTCCCACTTGCCGTTTGCCTCCTTTCGTCCCAAAGCTGCTCTTGAATCTCCAGTGCATGCCACATGCAAATTGCTTGTAGCAGGATCATATAATGATAGCAGAGCACATGAACTGGTATAGACTGGAGCCAGTTTCTTGATCTTGTCTTGCAGCGATTCCTTGCTCTGAGCCACGTCCAGAGCTGTATTGATGATAGAATCGTCGAGATTGATAAATGCCGTTGTAATAGCGTGCCGAATAACCTCGTCAGGTACGGATCCTCCGGGCAATGCTGACTTGATCTGGCCTAAAGCTATGTCGTACATGGGGTAGGAGTTGCTTCTCTAGTAAGTCTGCAGTTTGCCAACCTGCATGTCCGTCGAAAACATCCCATGTCATCCACTGGTTGCCATCATTCCATGGCGAAGGGAATCTGCCATGGATGAACCGATCCTCGCACAGGGGGTTGGAGCCAAGTTGAGTGCCATCGTATCTGTTGACCCCGGGAACACTTTTGATGCGGAAAGAATATGCACCTTGCGATATCATACGCGTTACCTGATCTCTAGAGGGCCCGGCTCACTGGAGAGATGCTGGGTGGGCGGGCTCCCTAGACTGGGCGCATCCTCGCGGGTAGTTATCAACCACCAAATGCATGGCGTGGTGACGACGCCGGCAATTGCAGTGTATTTAATCCCCTTGTTGATACCCGGAGCCAAAGGTGAGAGGTTCTTGGAGGCAAACTTCCTGAGCTGCGTCTGCAAAGTTAACCTGCTGTTCGTGCGATTTAGGACCACGCGCCAAGGAAACATAGCGCCAGAGTGTGGCTGAGGGAAAAAGTCGAGTAGAAGGCTTGCAATGTCTTTTCTACTCCCTAGTCTGATACCGAGGACGATGAGTTGAGTGGCCACTGTGTTTGGAGAACGTTGACATGCAGTCAAAAAGATGAAAAGGAGTAAATAACTAACATAATTTTTTTTTTTCGAAAAAAGAATTAAATATGGAATTATAAATTAATATATAAGTAAAAAATCATTGCTATTTGATACTGCTTTTCGCTCCCTGCCTTTTGCACGATTTCGTGCTGCAATTCTCAGAAACTCGCATCAGCCGTTGGGACCCACCACCATGCAAGTACCTTTGCAGTGTAAAACACTGACAGAATACCTTGCCCTGAGTTACCGAAGATGCGAAACCAGATACAGAAGAGTTGAGAAATAAGATGTTTAGAAAAATTTGAGACGACTCTTCAAAATAGAGCTTGCAGTGTTGTTTCCCCCAGATCTATGTCGTCAAGCTCTTTCTTCCACGGGCTGACCCCACGTCACGTCACCTGGGCCCACCTTGCTCAACGACAATCCGGCCCCCGTCGCAAGCTCCATTCAGCTCCAAACCTTTCGCATCAACAGCTTCCTCGTCTGCCTGTTGTCGCAACCACCAGCGACAAAGGGAAATGGCTGCCTGCGCCGTGCTGCAGCCGCCTCCTTAACCCCCTGGTGATTTTCTCCGGCGTCACATCTTGCGGACACCATGTCCCTAAACATCTGGCCACCCATCTCCCCTGAGGAGCTCAAGGTTCAAATAGCAGAAACCTTGGTACGTTTTATCTTGGAATTTATCTATTTCTGCACCTGCCACTTCATTCCTCTCTTCCACCATGCTAATTAGACTGCAGAAGAATGAACTCGAATGGATAACGGCCGAAAGCCTCGAGGTCTGCCGCGACCTCAAGCACGGCCTCGAAGACTGCTATGCGCTGCTCGCGCCCATTGACCCGGGTAGCACGCTCGTCATGAGCACGCCGCGCAACGAAAAGGTCAAGGGCACGATTACCCGCGTGGGAACCCGCATCGTCAAGGGCGTAAGTCTGCAACCCCCCACCCCCGCGCGGAGACCCCCCTCTTCCAATCGACAGCACCAGTTCGCTGAACTCCTGCCCAGACCTTGAACCTCCAGCTCCGAACCACGTCGACCACGTCCCTCACCATCGCCCCCCACCAACCCATTTACATTCCCGCCCTCGAGTCGCTCTACACGCACCTCACCCAGGCCGTAAGCCTCCTCGACGTGACGCTGAGCCAGGAGCGGTCGCCCGACGCCGCGACGCTCGCCTCCTCCCTCACCCTCCTCGCCGAGTCGCTCGACCAGGCCACCGCGCTGCTCAAGGGCCGACCCCTCACCGAAACCGACCCGACGTGGCAGACGAGCTCTTGCCCCGCGCAGCACTTTACCGCGGCGACGACGACGAGCAGCACCGGCGGAGGCACCAGCACCGTCGGCGGTGTCGGCGCATTCGCAGCCAGCTTCTCCACTGGCGGCAGCAGCGTCAACAACCCCATCAGCTTCCACATTGGCATACAGGAGAGCTGTGTCGTGCTCTGGCTGCGCGTGCTGGAGCCCGTGAGCGCCCCAGTGCACTTTGGCGTCAAGCTCGGCCTCGCGATTGGCACGGTGCGTCGCTTAGAGCACGACGAAATGGACACCGTATTCAAATACAATCCATCCGGCGACGACTCAACACTCGGCCACAAAAAGGGCAACAGCGGTGGGGGAAGTGGCCCTGTCCTGTCTGGAAAACGCAGTGAGAATGCCAAAACAGGCCCCGAAGAAGTCCATGTTCGTGAAAAGGTCCGTGTTGTCAGTGCTGACCCGTCATTAATATCCTTATTCTCAAAACTTGGCTTCCTCGGCCATGTTTTGGGACAGACACGCCGCAACCTAGCTGCGGTACTCGAGAGCTTCCCACAAAACTAGCACAAAGGCCATGAACATATAATACCAAATAGATCACGCAATCTTCATATTGATCGATCAAATAGGGCCTCTATAATGTGCATATGCTATTGAATGCCATGCCGCTAACGAACGACGTACCAAATTGCTGTTATACATGTTCCCCCAAAAAAAACCAATACGAGAATAAACTGGCCAAACGCACAGAGCCCGTCTAAGCCCAGGTGTGGCTCTCCGATTGGAAGTAGTAGACTTGATTCTTTGACAAAGGAAAGTAAATGCCCTGGCGGCTAAGAGGTTGCTTCATCTATATGTGTGTAGATAGAAGAGTCAAACTGCTGTGGGTGCAATCAGGCCACGGGAGACCACGGCATGGGAATCAAAATGCGAGACTGCATGTTCTGGATCAGCGGCACAGTCTTGTGCACAGTGTCGCTCCAGCCCTCAACGGACCAGCTCTTCTCTCGGCGGGCGCGGCGCTCCTCCAAGTTGGCAAACTGCCAGAGGTGATGGACAGTGTTGAGATCACCAATCTGAACAAACCAGGCACCGACACCCTCCATGACCTCACGGCGAGCCTTGAGGCCGCGTCTCCAGTGAGTCTCCCACTCAAGCAGGTTGCCGGGATGCAGCGTGTAGGATCGAAGCTCAAAGACACCACCAAGTTGTCTGGGAGGAGTTGTCGGCCAAAAGGAGAATTCTTGCATGAGGTCAATCTTCTTGGAGTCGATGAGCTTGTGAAGCTTTCTGTTGTTCTCTGCGAATTCGGGGTGGTTGCAAATGGAGTGGCGAGACTGATGGTAACCCTCATACTTCTGATACTCCCAAATGTGAACTATACCACTCGTTAGCTAGTGCTGCTTCACAATGTCCTGGATCAGCGTACTGAATGTGTCACAGTCTCCAATCTCCGTCCTCCAGCTCCCTACGAGATGAACCTTATTCTCGGGTCTGTTGGCAATGGTAGGATACCAGTTGCCGACAAGATCGACGTACTCGTCAACCTTGTCGGGCTTGACACGGTGGAAAACTATCGAGTGGACGTATTTTCCACGAGCTAGAACCTGACTGAAGCTAGCCTCGAGCTGCGCCTCCATCTCGCGACCCTCCTTCGTGCCGTAGATGAGGTTGGACAGCGGTCCCGTCTTCTTGTCGGACGTGGGCTTGGTAGCGGCGGCGAAGGCTCCTGCAGAGGTCTCAGGTGAGCTGTCTGCGGACGAGGCAGACTCTTGGGGATGTTTATGGGCATCAAACGCACGAGCTCCTTGTTCTTTCTGTGCCTGGGCCAAATTCTCTCGGAACCTCTTCTGCTTCTCATTGAATGCCTCGACGGAGGACTTGGCCGGGTCAATGTCGCCCATGCTGGGAGTCTTGGACCTCATCACAGTCGTTGTGCTCATGGCCCGGGCGCCGGAGCGCGCCGCAGCAGCTGCTGCCAGAGCTGGGCGAGAGAGCCGACTGGGAAGCATGATTGATGGCGTTTTGACAAAAGGTGTGAAACCCAGAGAGTGTCACAACACTGCAAACGGGCTGACGGACTCGAAGGCGTTCGATAGGGCGGCTTAGTCTAGCACGTCCTAATAAATCGAAGCAAAACGAGACGAGACAGACAGTAGCGGAGAAGAGAGGCAGAGCGAGGGAGCGAGAGAGGCAGCACACAGAGAAGCTAGGAAGGAGCCGTGGTTTGACAGCTAGGGTCGATGGAGGGTTGTTCCTGCCGGTGATTGGGTGTGGTAGAAGAGGAGGTTGCAGTCGATAAATAATGGCTGTCACCCCGCACTTTGTATTGCAGAAGTAGCGTCAGGACGTGTCGCGCAGTATGCGAAGGGATGGTGTGTTAGATGGTGCGGTAATGGCTGCCTTCTTATTGCTTGGGAGGTGCAGGAGCTTGCTGTGAGCAAGGTACGCTGGTATTACTACTGCCATGACTACTAGTCTGATGCCTCCGCATTCTGGGTGGAGCTTGTTTGCCCCTCTGGCTGAGCTGTCTGGCTGGCCAGTGGCCACTCACGTAGCCGTTAGATACCCACTTGGAACATGGCTGGGTTGCGGCTTTGACCACGGCCTCACGTGAGCTGACGCTGACTTCTCGGTCTGCCTGTTCTTCGGCCGGAGAAACACGTACCGCCGACTTCCGAAGTTCGCCCCTGCCTCAGGCCCCGACCTCTGATTCGACGAACGCCAGGCCTGTAGGAGCTTTGCTAAGGTAGACGAAAAAGGCTCGTTTTAATTCAACGTCCAAACAACCACTCAACCCTCCCCGTCCGCCACATATACCATCGCAACCGTCATCATGTCTTGGCTCGGCGTCACTCCTCTCAAGAAGTTCCCGGCTCCTTTCCGTACGTCAATTCCGTTCCGTCAATCGCGCCGTCCACCGCTACCTGACCCCCGAACGATGCCGAGTGTTCTTTGCTAACGACCATTAATTCACAGTGAAGCCCTACTGGCCCTTCTTCGTTGCCGGTATGTAGTGCGCAAATGCAAACTCGAAGTCGACGACAGTTCCTATCGCGACTCGGCGAATCAATTGCGAAAAAGCGACATTCAATGCGGCTCGGGAATTCGTCCGCAATCGAGGCTGAACATGCTAACTCGACCTGCAGGTGCGGTCATTGCCTACGGCGCCAACTCTGCCCAGAACTCCATGATGGCCTGTACGTCATACTCAAACGCAACCTTTGCTCGACCTGGGAACGAATTGCTGACTGGATTCTAGCCGACCAGTGGAAGAACGACCCCCGTAACCCCAACGCCAAGACTGCTGGCGGCCATTAAACATATCATAAACGGAGAGGAGGAAGCAAACGGTAACGAGAGGACGACCACATCGACCGGATGCAGCGTATGCAGCCACAACCAACCCGTCGGATTGTACCATAGACTCGCATATCGGGCATAATAGACCCTTTGTAATCGACCATCAACGACCACGTGTGACCTCCCTTTTTCTTTACTCTTGTGCAAGAAGCTTTCGGGAGAACATGAAGAACCCGCTGCACGAAACTGTTGTCTCATTGATTAGGACGCGTGTCTTCTGCAGCCTAGCATGACATTCTTGGAGTGATATAATTGGCCTCTCCTGACTACTTTCAGCGGGGAACATATTGCCGAAGCACACATCTAAATATATATAGTATTCATAGCTGGATTTTACTCGATTCTGGCATGAGACTCTGCCCCTACTTTCTGGAGAGGTTTTGTCTTGACGTAGAGACTAAAGCTGATACGGCGTATGACGCTGCTCGCCGGAACCCACTCGGACATAATCTAGAGGGCTACATACGCTATCTACTGACGACATCTCACTCAAACAACTCACATTCCGCCTCTCCAACCCTCGCGCATTCATACCATCTTTTCGCATTCGTACGTTCTTTTCACCGATTTGCTATCCCAGTTCATGAACAGTACTTTTCGCTCCCTGCCTTTAATGCAATTTCGTGTTGCGCTTCTCAGAAACTCACATCAGCCAACGACCGTCACCATCCGCACCATGTCTACAAGCACCAACGGCGCCGCGAGGGCGCCTACAAAGCCGAGCGCGCCTGAAAAGAAACCAGTCAAGATTCTCATGATTCACGGTCCGCCCCCTCAACCCCCGTCCCTCCCCGTGTCCAGCAACTCGTTCGCCTGACCCATCCCACCACCACCCAGGCTTCACGCAAAACGGCCCTCTGTTCCGGGCCAAGACGCGCGCGCTAGAAAAGACGCTCACCAAGCTCCTCGCGCCCGTCTCCCTCACGCCGCAGCTGCTGTACCCTACGGGCCCGATTCGGCTCAAGGCGAGCGACATGCCCTTTTACGAGCCGCCCTCCGATGCGGCCGAGCAGGAGCCCGAGACGTGGGCGTGGTGGCGGCGCAACGACGCTACGGGCCAGTACACCGGCATCGACCGTGGGATGACGACGCTGGCGGACGCCATTCGCGAGGCCGGCGGCGTCGACGGCGTCGTGGGATTTAGCCAGGGCGGCTGCGCGGCGGGCGTCGTCGCGGCAGCACTCGAGAGCGAGCGCCGGCCGTTGCCCGACCCGGCGGCGGGCGGCGTCGACGAGGACACCGCGGCGTGGGTCGCGGCGCTGCGCGCGGCCAACGGTGGGCGACCGCTCAAGTTTTGCGTCGTCTACTCGGGGTTCCGCGCCGCCGATCCGGACGTGGGCTGGCTGTTTGAGCCCAAAGTTGCGACGCCGACGCTGCACATCCTCGGCAGCCTTGACACCTCCGTGGACGAGGCCAGAAGCCAAACGCTGATTCAGGTCTGCGAGGACCCGCTGGTCGTCACTCATCCAGGCGGTCATCATGTGCCCGTTGCTAGAGAATGGATCATGCCCTTGGCTGGCTTCATCAAGCAGCACGTATACGACAAAGAAGTCAAGGCAGAGCTGTAGTGCCACCTATAAAGCACAAAAACAATGACATAGACGGATATAGACCACTTTAGACCATCAATGATCTCTGTCTCAACAGCATTACACGTTCAGATTGCTTAATATCTTCCGCTTGCCGTTCTTCCTCTATATTTCGGCTATCTGTACAATTACACCGTATAGACCTTCCCCCTTCCTCTTCAAAGTACTCTATTTTGCGCTTGTGGGTTGGATGCGCGCCATCATTTCCTCCTTGGTGATAAGGTGGTCAATTCTCTCCAGCAAGCCGAGCAGGCTCTTCATATTATGGCTCCATTCGTTCAACACATCGTCTGCATCCCTAGGCTTAGAGAAGCTGACAATCCGCGCTGGACGATCGATTCTTGCGTATACCGTCTTCAAAGTGACCAGCTCGCTGATGTACTTTTCCGTCTCATCTTCTGTGAGATCGAGGAGCGTAGTAAGGCGACCCATCTGGATACGGGTGTAGTACTTGGCCACTACGCGAACATTGTGCTCAATGACGCGTTTGCGAAGATCTTGCCAGCGCTGATGCGCCTTTTCGTCTGAAGAGCCGGCTTTGGCGTCAAAAACATCGGTGCTGCACAGGTGCGGGCCAAACTTCTTTGCAACCTCGGGCCAGCGCATCAACTCGTGAATGGTAAAAAGTTGTAGAAGCTCAGCATCCAAAGACACTTGGGAGTTGCGCGAGTCTTTGTGAATACGATGCAGAAGGTCGTGTTGCTCATTATCATATGGGGCCAGAATAACAAAGTAGATGATTCGTTGCAAGACCTGTTGCATATCAGCGGCGGCATTGAGAGTAAGCATCAAATTGTAGACTTACAGGGTGAAGCTTGGACGAATCCTCCTCAACAGCTTCCGTATCAAGAACCTGTCTGTAGTGTTTGCAGACCTCTAGGTATTTGTCCTCATGCTTGGCCAACATGATTTGCTGCTCATAGTAACGGAGCTTGAGATCGGTGGTGTCATCCTCCTTCTCCTCGGGAACCTCCTCGCCGCGAGCCTTCTTCTTCTCACGCTCCTTGGCCTCCTTCTCGAGCTGCTCGTCAGTCTTCTTGGGTTTACGCGAGAGGTACTTTGTGCTGATCTTGCGGCCAAGGATACCGGCTTGGGTCCAGTCGCCGCTCTCGATGCAGAGCGCGACCTGAGCAAGAATGAATTCCGTCTTTTCCCTACGATCCATGGAGCCAAAGGTCTCGACCTGCAACTCGCACAAGACCTCGGTGGCTGCCTTGAGATCGCCCTGCTCCTTCTTGATATCGGAAAGGATCCTGGTGACGCGAGCGCGTTCGACTTCGACAAAGATCTTGCCCTCGGTGACAGTTCTTAGGGTCTCGATAACGGAGAGCTTCGTGGTCAGGTCGGGGGTATCGTCGAGAAAGCCGACAACGGTTTGCACCATCTTGGTGATGGCCTGCTTGAGTTGGCTGTGCTTCTTGGAAAGCACGAGCGTCTGCTCGTTCAGCAAGCTCCAGTCGCCCGCATTCTTGCATAATGTCACGATGGCAATTAGGACTCGTGATGTTGAGGCCAAATCGGAAGCCTGTTTTTCTCATTAGCGGTTAAGCTCAGCGTCGCCACCTCATCCATTCGTACCTGGCGTGTTTGTTTCTCGAGGGCGGCGAGCTTCTCGATGGCACCTTGGAGGTTGCTCTGTCATTTGAGATCAGCACATGGGTATAATACAGTTTCGATGTTATCTTAGCGACTAACGGCAGCGAGCTTCTCGGCTTGTGGAAGCTGCTCATCGACCTCTTTGGAGAAGTCCTTCTCCGGCTTCAAGGTTCCCTCGGACATGTTTGCGGCGCTGGGGTGCAAGCGCGGAGTGTCGCGTGGTGATATCGAAGCTGTTATCTAGAAAAAGATAAACTGGAGATGCGATTGTCGCAGATTGGCCAAGTGATGCTGTTGCTGAGTGAGCGGGCCAGGATTTGTAACTGTTTGAAGCTCGATGATGCTCTTGGTTCACTGCTGCATCTTGGGAGCCCACCACGCAATAGGCGCCTGCCTGTCAGCCTGGCGCACCCACCGCAGACAGAGAGCTGCTGCGGGACCAACTATTAATCCGGTGGAAGCATCTGGCCAGAGAGTCACGTGCACTAATGGTTCGAAAATACCATGTTTAGGCAATTGGAAGCAGGAAAGGTTCCGGGCCAATAATTTTTAACATGTCAATGAATGATTCCGACATATCAATCCGGATTTTCGATTCGCGGATTGAGCACTGGTGGTTGGTGTCGGAGATTGCATTTGCTCGTAGGTTTCGGCCGCAGCTGGCACAACATTCTGCCTAATGTTGGTCTCACTGGACCATTCGAGAGCCTTCTCAACCACTCACATCTGATGAGAGCGGCATAAATCGCTTTAAATTCTTCAGTGGGAGGCTATTTACTTTGATCCAGTTTGTCTAATATTTTCAACTTTTTGTAAACCGTCTATATATTTATGCAGCGGGCTCGGCCGCAGTTGACACGTCGCCAGCCACCTTCGTCCCTGTGGCACCACCCTCAGCTGGCTGACCATCGGCGGCGGGCTTGGGGCGGCCGGGGAAGCGGGTTCCCTTGTCCTTAACCTTCTTCACCTTCTTCTCGGGTGGAGGGTAGGCCTTGAGAGTAATGTCTTTCCACTCTTGCGAATTTTCGAAAGCGTTGCGAATGGGCGCGGTTAGATCGACAAGGGCCTGGGCAACGGCAGGCTTGAGAGCTTGGGGAGTAAGCTGCAATCGACGCATGTTAGCGGCTATTCCGCCTGACGGGTAAGGCAGATGAAGGACAAACCTTGTCATTCTTGAAATCCTCGTGCATCTGTTCGATGCTGGTGTAGACGAGAGGAGTGTCGTCGCGGCGAGGGACGGTAAACTCCTTCTTGCCTCTGAGGGCGGCAGCAGGAAGCAGCACAAACTCGGTGAAGGCGAGAACACCGTTACCTTCTACAACCGTGGGGGCGCACTCGGCCTTGCTAATCTTCTTTCGAATGGCATCCTCGGTGTCGAGCAGGTCAATCTTGCTGTCTAAAAGTGGTGTTGGCTAGCCATTTCAGGGTGCGTTGAGTTTCTGTATCAACATACTGGGGTCGCTGGAGCTCATCTTGGCACCCTGGAGACCAGGGACCAGCGGGTTCATTAAGTGAGCACGCTCTCTGTATCCAAGCTTGGGCAGCCACTCCTTGGCGGCGATGAACAACTTCCTTTGGTCCATGCCTACAAAAATTAGCACGGGTCCATCGCAGTACTCGAAAGTAAATTCGTTGATGCCATACCTCCAAACTGTGCATCGACGTCTAGGTACTGCTCGTCGAGAATCTGCAACACGGGGTAGAGAAGACCACTCAGTGGGGGGTTGGCCGACTGCTTGACCGTCTCCGACCCCGCGCGGCGGGCATCGTGCTCCGACACGACCGAGGCCATGCGGTACACGTCCATCACGTAGTCGGGTGTCTTTTGGTAGGAGCTACCGAGTACAAACTTGAGCTTGTCGGTGGGGATGCCCACGGCCTCAAGAATGGCCGTGATCATGAAGCGGTAGTACTGTGCGCGCTGCTCCACCATTTCGATCGGCGCCTTGAGGTTGTCAAGGAAGGCGTGGATATCGGCGAGGAGGATCGTCATCTCGCAGCCAGCGGCAAGGAGCTGAGCAATCTTGATGGCCGGTACAAAGTATCCGCAGTGAGGCGGCGCGGTGGTGGCCGTGCCTACAGACCATGCCCGTCAGCGCTTCCGGAAAAAAAGGGTCAATGAACAGGGAATTGAACAAATCACTACTTCGTACCCCAGTAGATCTTTGGATTGCGGCCTTCATCGAGAATTCTTTCGATAATCTCTTGGTTCAGCACCTCGGCCAGGTTCTCTTTGATCAGCGCTAGGCGTTCGTCCTTTGTTTGTGTGGTGGTCGCCATGATTTTGGCAGTCGAATTGTGCAGCTCCTATAGATGGCAGAGGGAAAAAATTTCGTAGCGAGAAAGATGCAGTCTTTCGCTGGGGGGGGGGGGTTCAGTTTCGTCACTGACCGCGACTCGTTCGCCTGAGTTTGTGAGTCAGTAACCCTTGGAGGGGCACTCTTCGGAGGGGTCGAATGTGGCGGGGCCGAACAGTAGAGTCCCCACGTCAAGCCGCCACCTACCTATCTTGAATAAGTGCATCAGATAGATCTGCTGCTGATGAAGGCGGGCATCCTCGTATCGCTGCTTTTGGTCTTTTTAAACCATGACGACTATTTCTTTGACTAGTGCCCAATTACTAATTGATTTATACGTCAAACAGCACGAAGTATTGCTATCCAATAGGCTGGCGTGAGTAGAGTCGGTCACTATAACCCAAGAATATTACATATATCCAAAGTCCAGATACAATTCGCTTCCTATATACTATTCTACAACGTTGAAATATATTACCGCACACTCGGGGACCCATAGCTCTTTCAGCTGAAATCACATCTCTTCACCAAGCCCACTGTCCCATATAGATTAGGGTGACAAATAGGAGTCGGGCCCCTCCGATTCCCAGCCGTGCCGAAATTTACAGTCAAAGAGACAAAAAAAAAACTTTTGTCAGGCCCCGGAGTGCCTTGTCGCGCGATCAACGCTTCTATGGCAAGATTAAAAACGACATTGAGGAAGAAAGTAAGTAGTAAGAACAGGTCAAAGCCCACAGAAACTATGGTCTTGTTCGCACAAATCGTACAGCGGAGTCGGCGAGGGCTTTCTTATGTGCCGCCCTTCGCTCTGCCATTTGAGAGCTCTCTGACACGACCGTGTCTTCAGAGTCTGCAGTAGAGAAAGTCGTGGTGGTAAAGGGCCAGCTATCCTGCTTTGTTAATGCATCGTCTGTTGGCTCGAGCTCCTCCACTGTCATGGTGGAATCGACGGAGCCGTGCCGATTGGCATGTCTTGTTGACATGATAAAGGCTTCCTCGGCTTCATTTTCTGACGCCGAAGCGGCGCGTCGTCTGGCGGCTCGTGCCATCTCTTCTTTTTGACGCTTCGCCTTTCGGCGTTTTCTGTATAGCAGGCATGTGGTCACGCACACAAAGTACAGAAACAGGAGCAAGCATACCGGCACAAGAAACGGTGCGGCCCAGGCAAAACTGCGAACTTTCTGGCGTTATCAGTTAGTAATGGTGGCAGCCTTGAGCAGTGTATGATGGAGTATGAATACCGGTTGCTTTGCAGTCCAAGACGGCGAAATAGCGAAGCTTGCGTTGGGTCCACGATCACTTGCCAGCCAAAATGAGAACAGATCATCTCCTAAACTCTCGGGTTTCCAAATGCAGTATGTCGGTTGAAGGCAGTCTGTGACATGGTATCAGTCTCTAGCTTGGCAGAGGAGAATGTGTCTCGAAAAACTAAACATTGTGGGTAGGGGGGGATGTCACTTCGCCCATTGCACAAGCAAGATAGGACCTGCGAGCAAAGATAGAGGTCTATCAAGGGGGCGACACTCCGTGATGTCGAGCTGGAAAAGAAGTATCACACTCACTCGTGATGTTTTGAGCCACCTCATACACGACTACACCTTCGCTCGGGTAGGTAACCTTGAACAGGCTCAATGCGCCCTTTTTGGCATCGATTGTCTGGTTCCAACGCAAAGTAAAGTCTTTTCCATTGGCAATTGTATTGTTCCAAACATCATTCGTGAAGTGCAAGCCATGTTCTTGCGCGTCAAAATCAGCTATTGGCCAAGGAAGGCCAGCCATCGAGTGGAAGCCGCTCCCAGGCGGGGAGGGAACCTGTTGGCTTGGCACTGATACTGTTGCCGAAGATAGCAGATGCTGTCCACAGGCTTTCGATAATCTTTTCGACCCGCAAATAAAAGTAGGGAAGCAGGACCGGCACCATTAAGTAGTAATTAGCACACGATGTTGGGGTCCACGCTAGAATGCCTCGATGGCTGCAAGGTCTCACCCGGCAAGGGAGATGACCGAGTGCGGGCTGTTGCCACCAAATCACTTGGGGTAACGAGGCTACGGCTTCAGAGACAGCGCCACCGTATTAGAGTCCGCGTGGCCAAGAATCGTAACACGGGAACTTGGAGCTCTGCGTGCGGGCAGCCTGCTTGTGATCTTCACGATGGCCTCGTCGGCTCGTAGTGCGATGGCCTTCTCTGGGCAGCGTGCCACGGCGTGGGTTAGCATTCCCACGCTTGACCTCCGTCGTCCAATGGTACCCAGCCCTCGGGAAATACTCTTGGATCCGGATATGCTTGCGTGTGATGCAAGCAGCTGATATGAGAGATACGACGGCTAGCGGCTGAGGATGATGAGCCAGTTTACCTGTCAAGAAGACGAATTGAGCACTCAATAAGGTTCTGGCTGTTGCTAGACGTTGGTCGCCGTCCAAGAGCTGAATCATACTGCCTCTTTGTCATACAAGTATCATTGAAGCAGGCGGTCACATCTTTATCCTCGCCCATGTACGCACCTCCACGCTGGGAATGTGCAGCGGCGAAGGCCTTTGAGCTGTCTCCCAGGCTGGCCAAGCCCAAGTGGAGATGATGAGCGTCGAGCTGCCGACCATCGGAACCACAAACGGAATAGAGTGTCTTGAAGGTGTTGTGTCAACAAGCCGTTATGCAATCATTGCATTCCAGCTTTTATAAAGGTGGCGCCCTCGTGAGACAGGAAGGAGAGAACTGGTTACCTTTCGGCTGCACCGGGAACAAATGCTGGTCATGTATTGCTGGTCAAAATGATGAATGCAGCTACATCAAGAAGTGACTCTGCCTTTATGAATGCAGACAATCGCTTTAGAGGCTGTACTTATATGTCATTGTATGTTGGCCACAAGGGTGTTGGTTGTCTAAAGGTGCGAATACAGTAGATACACTGTACGAGCACACTGTACCGCAAGAGCGACGCGCGTGGAGAAGTCGCGAGTCTATGCAGCTCCAACCTGCAGAGCGCCAAAATCCAACACAAACAACTTCACCAGAGAAACTACTTGGCGATCCAAATCGGCGGACCATCGTATAGCACTCCAAAGAGGGATTCGTTTTCTCGTCATCATTCGGCAAACGCATTCAGCTTGCCAACCCGGAAATTGGAAGACAGCACAAGGTCCCCGCATTCTCGATAAACGCCATCTTGTCTGCACCGTTAGCTCCATCCCACAACAATCCTGAGAAACTACAGGCTTTCGGTTTCACCATCCCACAAGGAGACGAAAGACGAATAAAGGTCTCACCTTGCTGCATACCAAGGCGCCTCACCCCAATTTAAAATAAAGAAACAAATCTACTCCCGCCACTGCTGCATTTGGTGGGCCGCCAGCTTTTGTGCTCTGTTCACGATGGCCTCGTCCGCGTCGTACGCCGACTGCGTCTCATCGCTACGAACGTCTCTCAAATTCCTTGAATCTGCTGTTGAGACGCTCGACGAGGGTGTCTCTGACTTTCCGCGCCTCATCAAAGTCCTTAAGTCAGTCCGGGTATGTATATACAGGATGTTGTTTTCACGATGGCTTCTCGAGGACGACCTCCGTGTCAGGTGTCTCTGGCCACTCTCCCACACATTTCACGAGGGTTGGGATTTGCTTGCCCCTCCCTCCCCGTGATTCCAGGCCTTGTCCCCTTCATGTCGCGCCCCCACCGTTCTTTCACCTGCCAAGTTGCCACGGATCTTGAGCATTGCTGACGCATTGAAACATAGCATTACGAGCTTGTTCCTCAGCCGAAGCTAGCAGCTGCAGAGGCATCTTTGCGAGATGAGATTGGCCCCTATATTGCCTATTTGCTCTCCCGTGCAGACGCGCAGACGGAGCGGCAAGAGCGTCGCATAGAATCGCTCAAGGCCCGATCTGATCTACAGCAAGGCCGTATCTCAAAGTCTGACGCCAGCTCTGCGGCAGCGGCGCGACAAAGGAAGAGTCGTCTTTTGAGCTCCGAGGGCAAGCTGCGCGCGCGAGCTATTCGACAGCGCAAGGAAGCGCTTCGGTACGGCGTGGAACGTCTTGAGCTGGAAGTGCTACAGAAAGAGAGGGAGTTAAGGAGGCGACTGGAGGGCTAAACGATCAGAGCACAAGATGTTTTATCCATTATCGCCACGACCCTCACAGTCCTGTTGGAGTTGCGCCTCCGCCAGCGCGCTTCAGTGATGCCTCGCAATCTGGTTGATGGCATTCGCTGACGCGGGTAAATACTTGATCGGAAGTTGGACATGCAACGTGTGCCGGCCATGCGAGACGCAGCCGTAGCGCGATGCTTTGTCGCAATGCGCTGTATAAGTGCTCTGACGACGTACCACTACAGCGCCGACAGACAATGAGTCTGTCGACGAGACCATGATGGCATCTCGCGTCATGACTCAGTTGGGTTTTTGTGGCGGCAAGAGAGTGGGCTTAAGGAAGGCTTGGGCCGCGTTTCAGGAGCGTTCGTCGAGTGCAGATCACCGATGGGGGTTGGTCGGGTGCCACAATTCAAACCCCGGGATGGGAGATGTGGCACTGTACATGCTATGCTTAGCCTATGCGTAATACACGGGCTGCAGATCTGAATGTTTGGTTGTGAGAATTTGTGCATTGGTCCGTTGGCCCTTGCGGTCCGATGCTGCATGCTTATTTGTAAACATGATTGATTGCAAGATGGCACAAAGACCATCGACCTGATTAGACATGCTCAACAGAAGCAGGGTTGGCCAAGAAGATGGTGTGCTCATGCAAATATGGGAGTTTTCTTTAGTTTTGAGAATGTGTGCATGTAGTATATAAAATGATAACGATCAAAGAGGGACGCATCAGTAGCGGGCACAAAAAGTGTTCCATGTTCTAACAAAGTTAACTGGACCAAAACCAAAGGTAATAAAAATGTACTCCATCCAATACATGTCCCAAAACCCAATATGCGCAACGGAATAGACAAAAAAGAAAGCGGAAGAACAGAGCCGAGGTCAAGTGTAAAGGAAAGATGATAAAGGGGCGTGTGTATTTGTGTGTAAAGAATGTTGGTTCCGAGGTCGTGAAATCTTTCCTCTTGTCCTCCAAGACGTCAGAGGTTGGTGATGATAAATAAAGTTGGCAAGACGGCTGCGCGAATGAGAAAATGGCCTGGATATCAAACAAGTAGGCTTCTTTTCAATTCATTAGCGAGTCGCCAGGGAATCGAAAATTGAAAACGGCGGCAATTCAAAAACGAGCGATGTAGCGTGCAGCTACAAATCTGCTCATAATAAAATGAGATAGTTGCTGGGTGCGATGCCAGTCTCGCCACTTTCTTTGCGTGCTTGCCACCAGCGACCGCTGACGTCGGAGACTTCGAGAATTTCGTGCTTGGAAAAGGAGATTTCGTTGGCGTCATCGGGGTTGGCCTCGTAGCTGTAGATGGCCTTGGCCTTGTAGGGATACTCTGTGGGCGGGACGACCTCGATGTCGTGGGCGGGCTTGCTGACCTGGGGTGTCGGGCCGGGCTGCTGAAGGGCCTGCTGGGGGCTGCTTGTGCCAAAGTTGGAGGCTCGGGCGCCGGTCATGGTGTTTCCGAGAGGCGTGGAGTTCTCAAAGCCGCTGAGCTGGGCCGAGGTGTACATCTGAGGCGGCTGGACCGAGTTGGACGTCTCGGGGCGGCCGGAGGCGCCGTAGCCTGTCATGGGCTGCCGAGGCATGGGGCTGGTGGACTCTTTGGACAGGGCAAAAGAGTCGAGGAAGGCGCGGGGGGTGGAGGATGGCGCAGAGCCAAAGTAGAAGATCCAGACAATGTTGAGCATGGAGAGCAGGATGAAGCCGGCTCCGGCGGCCTGACGGGCGCCAATGTTGGAGTAGACGAGGTTGTTGACGCTGGAGCTGGAGAGAACGAGGCCGGCGGCAAGGTAGCTGCTGAGGGCAACGTGGTAGGTCTGGATGGCGTCGGAGGCGACGACGACAAAAACGCCAATGTTGAGGAAGAGGGCATATACGACGGCCCACCAGGAGAATTTAGGAAAGCTTTGGCCGCCTTGAATCTGGGCGACAACGCACGCTACGAAGCAGATGAACCAGGCGAGCTAGGAAACGTGTTAGTGAAGGGGTTGGGAGGACAAAGTCGGCGTATATCGAGGGAGTGGGCGCGTACCATGCCGACAGAGAGAGTCGCGAGGGCAAAGGGGTCACCGATGATGTTGCCCATCTTGAGGCCGCGGCGGCCATAGTGTCGCGAATGCTCCATTTTCTTGATTGACGGGGAGTATTGCGAGGCGTAATTCTGCATAGAGACTTATTATTGCCGAAGAGGCGACTGCGAGGGCGCGGCGAGTCGGGAAAAAAAGTGCTCCAAGTCGGATGAGGTGTGTGCGTGGCCGGTTATCGTCGTCGCGGTGATGTTGTTGAGAGCTGAGCAACGGCAGAGACTTTGCTGGCTATCCTGCGCTCCAATCACGTTCGCGACGCGGTAATAATGACGACTGACGATCTACGTAGTCGACAGAATGGGGCGTAGATGGTAGTGTCGCGAAAAGCAAGATTGGGGGTCAACAGGAAAATTAAGTCGTTGCGTGCTGTCAGGTCTCGGCGCAGCCGTTTCAGGATAGGGAACAGAGTCTGGGGGACGTGACAAGGAAGCGTGAGAGCCGAGAGAAAGGGGGGGGGACGAAGAAGAGAAGATAAAAGAGTGACGGTAGCAGTCGTTAGACGGCAGAAAAAAAAAGAAGAAGAAAAAGGAAAAGAGCCCGAATCAGGACAAATGCGAAGAAAAAAGAAGGGTCAAGCCGCGATGGTTTGGTGTTGTTGAACAAGAAAGATTTGCAGGAGGAATGGGGGGAGGCAGTGAGCAATCTTGGGGTTGCGCGAGGCTTTGCGAGGCTTGGTGTGGGCGCAGCAGTGGGTTACTGGTAGGTACCTAGGTAGGTAGGTTAGGTAGTGTGGCGTGGTTGCAGGTACGGGCGGCAGAGATTAGGTACAGGCTATGCAGTAAAAGTGTGGTTTGTCTGTGTTGGAAAGCAGAGACGAGGCGACCAGAAAGAAAGAACAGATACAAAGTGGCCAAAGACAGAGACGCGAACAATCTTTGCTCAAACTCTCTTGTTGCCGTTCCCTTTTTTTGTCTTGCTTTGGCGAGTTCCTGTAACTCGAATACTACCGGAGCGCCGGCAACCTGGCAAGGCCGAAAAGGAAGCCAGGGGTCGTGCGTATTTCTCTC
The DNA here is from genome assembly GCA_030782805.1 of Aschersonia sp. MBC 622. Classification (NCBI taxonomy): domain Eukaryota; kingdom Fungi; phylum Ascomycota; class Sordariomycetes; order Hypocreales; family Clavicipitaceae; genus Aschersonia; species Aschersonia sp. MBC 622. Next base: position 19,080 of record JARJPL010000951.1, read on the forward strand.
GCGCCAGGGAAAAAAAAAAGCCAAGGCTCACTCACACAGTGTCCGTCAGCACTCTTGCACCCAAGGAAACTGGCAACGAGAGCCGTTGCGAAACCTTGTGTGGCGTGTCTATATCGCAACGTGATGGAGGCGTCCAAGTGGAGAAGAACTGTGGGCTTGCCAATCCAGGAACAGAAGTGGGATGAGCGAGTCTGTGATATGTTCTCTTTTGCTTTTGTGTTCAATGCTTGCAGCGTCCCTCCCGTTTTCTCACTTGAACCGAATCTGTCAAGACTGGTTGATTGGCGCCTTGGCCGTCAGAAGATGCAGCCAGCGTAGCACGGCGCCCAGTGTCGATAGGTCCCGGTGTGGCAAGATTTTAGCGTCGTGGCCAAAAAAAAACAAGGGCGGGGCTGAAGGTTGGCGGCGGGAAGAACAAGAGGAAGGGGCCCCTAAGCTGAAGCAAAGACAAAGGACACTGAGAAAGGTTTGATAGACTTGTCCACGCGTCTATGTCGAATCGTTTCCTATATCGCGATTCGTGTCTCGGTTCTATCGATTTCTTTAATGTCTTGTTTTGTCGTGCAGATCGAATCGATTGCGGGTGCGGATTGACAGGAATAGGGGGGGGTTTTGGCGGAGGATAAAGAGAGGCTTGAAGCGGTGGGACTTGGGCGCAGGTACTCCGTATAGCGGCCTTTCGTACCTGGAGTTGGTGGTGGGGGGGAGAGGGGGGTGTGCGCAAATGCTAAAAGCCGAGTGCTTAAAAGCTGCAGGAGGAAGTGGTCTGTTGAAAAAGATGCCGCGTGTCCTGATTCAAGTACTGTGTATTTAGAATTTCAGATGCAGAAGCATGATGACTCGCGAAAGAAAGGAGAAAAATAAGTCGGCATAATATAAACAAGGTAAAGAGGAAAAGGCAGAAAAAACTAGTTTAAACTCTTTTTCTCTTGTCTTCTTCCTCGGCGATTCTTCAGCGTGTCGATGCCCGCCTCTCGCTGTCTCGGTGCTCTGCGTTGAGGAATGGGGTTTGCACTACCACGTTGCAGGCCCCTTGCAGCTGTAGCTCACTGCCGAAGGTACGCTAAAAGACGCTGCGGCCACAAAACCTGTCGACTTTCATGTCATCCATGTTAAAGCGTGGCCTCTTGCTGGAATGTCGTTTTTCTCAAGGCACGCGATGCCAGCCACTCATTCTAGTTATGCGAATGCATTGATAACTAGTCATGTGTCAAAGAGGGTTATGAAAAATTTTCAGGATCTTTTCCGCGTTTAGATTTTTTCTTGTCGTCTTTCGAATTACAGAGAAAGACATGTTGGTAGTCAATACCTGCTCTTGTGCCCACCACTGACCTCTGCATGACGCATGTTAAAATCATCACCATAACTAGCACACATGCACCAATACAAGAGCAAAAGAGAGGTCAGTAGCATCGTTCACCAGTATGTATCCCTCCATATGTCCAGTATGCATATATTCAGTATGCACCTCTACATATATTAAATCTTTTTTTTTTTCTGATTTTCACTCATCGCCAACTCGCAGCTCATCTCAACCACATGCATAATTGCCCTTGGCCCCATAATCAACCAACTCTTCGCCCACCTCAGCCGTTTCACAATTCACAACGTCTCCTGCATTGAGCCTCGCCCATTCGTCCAGCCATTTATTGTTTAATTATTTAATCAACATATCCATGCAGCTTTCCCACAGCGTTCTTTTCTTTCCTTTTCTTTCCAGCGACATTATTATAACAGCGACAGAAAAAAAAACTGCCTTGTTCTAATTGTTGTTCCCGCCCCTCACCACCCCCTCCCAAAAAGAACCTCACCCCCAGTTCCCCGGATGATTACCGCCCGACCTGCATACCTCAGGTGTTTCACCACGACCAAACCAAACACTCGCGCCTTTTTTAATCCTCTTTCCTTTTCAGCCAGTCAGTTGCTTCTGAAAACGGCTCGGCCGGTAGCACCACATTCATTGGATGCAATGCATTCTTTTCGGTCAGATCTGCTTGCCTGTGCTGTGCCCACCTTGCTTTCCATCCCCATAACCCGCCGACCAGAGAAATTGTAGCCAATTTTTCGCGCTTCTCATCCCTCGTCGTCGTGCCGCGACGCCATCTGTTACAGCTGCAAGATACCGCTCTACCCCCCGGTTTGAGGGGAGGGTGGCAAGAGAAGCGCCGTGGTAACTCGTTGCCTCTGACTGCCGCCCACCCTCTCCATAAACTGATCCGCTGCGGACTGCTGTCTAGAATGGTCTGTAGGAAAAAAAGTACGTGACCAGCACAGACTGATCTGTCGTTAGCGTCCCCAGCACACTGGCTCTTGGATACTTGCCGTCTCTGTGCACTTGTCTGTCAGCATCCTCGACGTCTGTGCGGGCCATAGATCGTCCGAAACTCGACGACCTAACTATGTACCACTACAATGCCGCATTCCTCTCCCTTTCTTATCTTTCGGCTGAATGCTAAACTCCGGCGTCAGACGGACATGGGCTGTTTATATCTGGGTCTAGTTTCCTCACTGAGCAAAGCGTCGTTGCAGTCGTCTCCAAGTTGATCCTAACCAGGCGTGACGAGGTGATCGGATACAGCCTCGACTGCATTAGAGGCTTCCGCTTGACTGGTAATCGAGATCGTAAGGCGTAAGAGGCGTCCATCACTTACAGCGGAACCACCTGTCAGGATCTTTCCGTGCCTCATCAATCAGAAACCGGCCTACGGCCATGCCGGTACGCCCTAAGCAGGCAAGCTTTCGTCGCAGGATGTCACATAATCCACCAGACCGCATTCTACCAGTGAACAAGCAAGATGAAAAGAAAAACCCGTCGCAGCACATTTTTCAATTTTCGGTGCCACAGCTCCGTCATCCATTGTGCCGGTCACCGAATGTCCGCTATTCCCGCGTGTGCCATGCTTTCTGAGACGCACAGAGGCGGACATGACCATTGACATACTGTTTCGCATCCTGCCGGCAACATGAAAGAGGCAACAAGAAAAAAGTCAAAATCATACCATGACATGCGAAAGAAAGCAGATCTCTATCAAAAGAGAATTCATCATCTACGTAAACGCAACAAGCCAGAGACCCTGCCCAGCAGCTTGGCACCATGCAGAATCCGGCTCGTTTGAAGGGTATCATTATATTCAGGAGCGCATCACCAAACCTCTCAGACGCACCATCTTTCGTAGCTTTTTCTCGTCCGTTGCTTCCGCCATACTTGCAATTTTCTGTTCCGCTGATGCGGCATGCCATGCAGTAAGACTGAGCCGCACAACAGCGACGACTCTGCCGCGCTATCAGTCTCGAGGACTGCCCTGTACCAAAGCAGATGCATCTTCATCCAGTCTCCTTGGACAAGGCCGCACGCCCAGTCCCTGGCCCAGTCTCTGGCCGCTCGTCTGTCTTAGCCCTCCTTCACCCCCCCACCCCCCTCTCCCGCCTCAAATCTGCTTTTCCAGCTCCCTTGCCCGCTCCATCTGCCTCACCCGCCGCTCGACCCTGCCCACGCGCGCCTCCGCACTCGCCGTTGCAGCCGACGCCGGCAGCAGCCCGCCCTCGTACCACGCCCGGAGCGCCGCCTCGCCGCGCCCGCGCAGCTCCGCCACTTCGGCCACCTGCGCCCGCTGCGTCGCCTCGACGGCGCGCATGCGCTCCCGCAGCGCCACTAGCACCGCGCTCTCCGCAGGGTCCGGCACCGGCGCGTCCTGCACGGCCGTCAGCGCCGACACGGTCGCAGGAAACGACGGCGCGGCTGACAGCACGATTGCGCGAACAGAGTCGGTGGGCAGCTGCGACGGGAGCTCGGTCGCGTGGGGGGCTTGGAAGAAGTCGGGAGATGCCTTGTCTGTAGAGAAAGAGAAGAGGGTGAGCGAGGAAAATGGTTGGCGGTGTGCTGAGAGAGGGGGAGGGACGTACAGATCTTGAGGAGGTCGCCGTAGACGCGGATGCGCGACGTTAGCATGGAGAAGCGCTTTTCCAAATTGGCCAATTTTTGCAATGCCGATTCGTGCTGTGGAGGTGGTATCGGTGCTGATGAGCCATAGAGGAGGTGCTCGATGCGCAGAAGACGCGACTCGAGCAGCGAGATGGTGGACAACGTTGTTTGGTCCAAAGGATTGTCCATGATGTGCGGTGTGCTGCGGTTGTGGCACAAATGACCCGCTCGACGGGGATAACAGGTTACTGCCGTTCAACGATGCTCGAATGGTAAGCCGTAGCTGCAAAGCAAAATTCGAGAAAAAGACTTGACGTGCCGGGAAGTATGATGGGAAGATGTTGGAGCTACAAGCTTGGAGCTTGAGGTCGTGCCGCGCCCCACACAGTTGCATGCAGTGACATCGAATGTGCAATTACTGGTTTACTGGTCAACTATCTCCGTGAATATAGGCAAGAAACAGCTTCTCTTGCGACGGTCTATCTTGCTTCGTCACTTTCAAGGCCATGTAGTGCTCAAGTTTAAATTTTACCGCGCTGCCATTTCAAAGGCATACTAAAGGACAATCATCATTCGCAAGTATATTCTTCAAGTCCACAATGTAACACATCACTCCGAGCTCAAGTCTGCTAATGTCTTGAAAGTCTTTGGTTTCGGAGGCGCCGTCGCAGCTGGTCGCGCCGCATTTTGATTTACCGGACGCGTGGCACTCTTTTTATTTTCAACGTTGAACGACGAGTTTTTGGCGGATCTGTATGCATCGCTCTGTTGCCACCAGGCGGTTAGCGAGCGGCGCATTCGCGTGGGGCGCCTTCACTCTGAAACATACCGAGAAAAAGGACACCAAGTACAGTCCGATGATTGTAATGACATGATTTACAATAGAGATGGGATCAAATCGAATGTTGCCGAGGGAAGAGCCGCTCGCGCCGGAGCCCCCGAGCGTCTGGCCACGGTTGCCAAAGACCTCTGCGCTGCCGCCGCCCTGCACGAGCTTGCTGGCCTTGACGATGGCGCCAGCCAGCGCCGCGGGGTTGGCGCCGGTGACCGTCTCGACGACGACGCCCTTGTGGAGGACCTTGAATGTGGGCAGGCTGCGGACGCCGTACATTTGCCCGATGCTGCCCTTTTCCGTGTTGACCTTGACAAAGGCCATCTTCTTGGGCTTGGCGTACTCGTCGGCCAGGCGCTCAAAGTGAGGCCCAATCATCTTGCAAGGGCCGCACCAGTCTGCGTAAACTACGAGGGTGGGAGTTAGCTTTTGTTGTCCCAAGGGGAGAGCGTTGTTGATGAGGTGAGCCATACAGTCAGCAACCACGACTTGCGTCTTTTCGAGCACCATGTCCCACTCGACCTTGTCGTCAATGTGCTGTGTGGCTGGCATATTGTATTAAATTTCTTATCGTATAATAGAATGGTAAAGATGTAACCATTAATAGCGGGATGAAATGATTGAGGTCACGTCTTGGACACGGTTGCTGACGAATAGCACCAGCCTGGCAGACGCTTTCGAATCTGGCAGGCGGTCAGTCCTTCTGCCAGGAACCACAATACCCACGACGCACTTCCAACACGGACCTTGCACTTACAACAAACAGATAGTCATCTAGGCCGATGTTGTGAGAATACATTTTGACAAAAATTACAAATGAAATAGCACCAGGACGCAGAGAGTACCTGTCTCCGCGTGTGTGTGCATAGGTGCGACGCACTGTGCTCAGATTGCCTCACTTTTATCTCCTTGTGGCAGGCTCGAGATTGTCAGGTCTGCTCGTTTGTCGTGACGAGCCTCGATGGCAGCCCACACCTGCTGACCATGGACTATACAAGCTATGGATCGACGAAGACGGACTTATCTACGCTCCCATCTCTAGGATTGGGAAAGAGGCACTTGATAGCCAGTTGATCCGAATCATTAGCGAGATTCGCCTGCTAAAGAAGACGTACAAGGCAGGTGATTCGCAGCGAAATTAACCTGTGATGCATAGGTCTTCCACGAGCAAGAATAGCAATATGCTTCCATCACAAAGCAATTGCACAATCCGGGGACTGTGACCTCTACTACTTGCTGTCTTTGGATGCGATGGTTGTGACCTGTGTCGCTTTCGCAGTGAAGCAGTCTAGCTGCACGCAGCGAAGTTTAACCAAGAACCTACAAGCAACTATTCCCTGCAATGTGATGTACGCGAAGGCCATGACTCACAAACTACACAACTACTGTCCAGCCGAAGTTGTTCATTGCTCGCATTAGCCTCCATCGTCCCGAGGACCCAAATCCAGTTCCTGTTTGGAGACCAAGATGACCTGTTGCAGAAGAATTTCGAATGTCGTAAATACGACGCGAAAAGGCGACTGGAAGAGAATCAGATCCGCCCCTTCCGCCACCTCCGACTTGAACTCATCACCGTGCGACATGATTTTCCTTGTCTGTCGAGCACATTTAAATCTACGCCGTGTGTCATGGAGAGTGCTACTCTTGATCTGGTGCCTTGCCGACGACGAGGCGATGAAGAGTATCCGCTACGTGGCTGTCGCCCTACGTGCAGAATCAAGACAGACACAAATTGAGACGGGCATCTCCAATGGTCTGATGGCCGTGCAGCCTGGTGGCTCACACGACGAGTGGCCGCGTCATTTGTTTCACAGCGCCTATAGGCAGAGGGTGTGATGGCGTCGCAGCCGCCGAAATTCGGCGCCCTGGGCCTGGGGAAAAACGCAGATGGTCCGGCTCCGCGATTTGGGTCGTGCTCTTACATTCAAGTCTCACGTGGCGGCGCGGTATATATATACGTTTGGCGGATCCGCAGAGCGGCCCTAGTACAGAAGGACGGCGGATGAGATAAAGGCCATATTGGCGGTGCTCATGGAAGAGAGCTTCACTCCGCGAAGCGAGTCGCGCTGCCAAAGACCGTGGTGGACACGGCGTGCTTGAGTGCTCTGTGAAAATCGCGGTACATTTTCAGATGTTCGACGAGAAGAACAAATATGACGGCATATTCTTGTCGAATACGGTCGACAAATAGAAGCAGCTTTCGACCGCCAAGTAAGTCTCTTGTATGAGGGCCCGATGAGCGGTCAGCGTTCAGTGATTCACGTAGCAAACATTGACAGCGTACAACATGGACGTTACGTTTCACGGTTTCAAAGCAGGCCAACATTTGATGAGGAATACGAACTCGCGTTTGCTTTTCCGCCAGTAATAACAGTGCGGCTTGATCTCGTGGCGGCGCCGGCTCCGGTCGCGGCCCCACCCCCCGCGCACTCCCGTCGCGCAAAAAAAACCTTGGGGGAACACTAAAAAAATATCGTTCTGCAAACACCAACGTCTGTCGTCACACAGCTCTCCCACCACAAACAGCTATATAATGCGCCGCTTCCCCTTTGGCTGATCTTGAACTCTAGTTCTCCTCGTAAAAAATCTCTTTCTTCCAGCGCGATCCTCTCGCGCCTTCACCTTCTCGCCAACCATGCACGCCAAAGGCAACGCCAAGGGTCGCAAGTTCTCGCACGCTTTCGCCGCCGTCGGCGATGATCAGCTCGATTACAAGAAGCGCAAGGTTGCGCATAGCTCCACGCTCCCATTCGGAAGCTCCAAGACCTCGAGGCGATTCGTGCCCATCCGCGGAGGTCGCCAATGGACCATTTCCATTGCCGTACCAGGCAGCATCCTCAGCAAGTACGTTCCCCACCACACCGCTCCCCCC
>JARJPL010000960.1:0-11113 GCA_030782805.1 Aschersonia sp. MBC 622
CCACAGTGGTGGCGAACTTGGTCTACGTAACGCCCCGTACTACGTTGGGCTGCTGGCAACGAGAATCATGTGTTTTGTTGTGGCCCCCCCGGGCTGACGAGGCTCTCGACAATTACCCCCCCCCCCTCCTCATGATCAGTCCCGCTCGTGAAGAGCTGTTTGACTTTTATCCGTCATGTACAATCCCGCCGGCGGAAAAAATCACTATTACAAAGATTAATATAAAAATTAACCACTGAAAACTTGGATTGGAGCGAAAAAAAACTAGCGCCGCCCCTGGGTGTGTCGTAATCTGACTCAAACATGCTCGGAAAAAACAGCGCGATAACCAACCCACACGCGCACTTTTTTTTTTTTCTCTACTTTGCATGTTTCTGGATCTTTAAAAGTATGTAACTTGATTTCTCACACGCCCCCTTGCCCATGTGCTCGTGAGCAAAAAAACGTTATTGAAATCCCGAGTGTGGATTTTCCAGAAGCTGGTACAGAATAACTACCTGTAGACTCCCCCCCTCCCTCCCGTACGTCAAGCCACACGATGATGCATCATGCCAGGACCCAGACTTTTGCATCACTTGGCCCTTTTTCTTGTCTACCGGCGCAGCTTTGCCCCGACTTGCGCAGAATTTCGTTTAATTCTTCCACCTGTACTTTTTTCTCATTCATTATATTCACATATCTGTGGCTTGCCGAGTTACTCGGGTCAACCGGCCACGCCTCGTCTAGGCTCAAGCTGTTTACATTTATTTAAGTTTGAAGCTACCGTCTACTTTTCTTCTTTTTTCCTTTCCTTCTCGAAAGCATATAACCTCTTTAAGCTTCTTGACCTTTACCGTTCTTGTTAAACCCTAGGCATATGAGCTAGAGAAAGCACCATTTGTCTCGTCTCATCTTTATCCTTCTTGTTTCTTTCCCACACCTTCACCCACCCCCATCACAGCTGCTCTTGCAGTCCCCTCAAAACCATGGCGACGCAAAAGAGTGTATCGCAGTCGATTCTCGACATCATCACACAGTGCGCTCTCAACAAGTTTGATGACTCGGCACAGCGCATCGTCGCCGGCACGCCCTCCTTCCTGGCCACCATCGACGCCTTTGTCGCCGCTGGCCAAGAGGTCCAGGCATGTCTGCCGTCGTTTCCTTTCAAGTCGGCCAACAAAGAGTACAAGGTCCTCGGATCGTTGCCTGACAAGGCCGAGGAGCTTGCTCTTGAGCGCCTCAACACAATGTGCCGACGCATCCGCGAAGTATATCCGCCCGGCGCCCGCGTCACCATCATCTCTGACGGCATGACTTACAACGGTGCGCTAACACGAACTTGATCTCGCCCGACACACACTTTGCTAACCTTACTCATAGATCTTCTGTCCATTTCGGACCGCGAAACCTGGCAGTATGGTGAGGGCCTCCGGAGAATGGCCCACGAAAAGGGTTTCAACTACATTTCTTTTGCGCGTATTCGTGACCTGGTCGATTGCGACCTGCCCGACAAGCTGCGTGAAATCACTTACGTCGCAAACTGCACAAACATGCGCCGTATCCTCCTCAACGTCCACGGCCGCGATGACCTTGACATTGACAAGGAAATCGTCGACAACCCCGACACCAAGCTCACCTACTTAGGCTACCGTCGCTTCCTCGAGTCCGATCTCAAGCACATCTTTCCCCCGGACAAGGATCGCACCAACCGCGCCTACAAGCGCGACGTAAAGTATCTCGCCAAACAGATGCTCAAGCGCGGCTATGTGAGTGTAGTAAGAATACAACATATAACAACCTCTGACGAGAACAGGCTTTTGCTGGCGCTGTAAAAAAGGCCTTTCCACGCCATCTTCGCCTCTCCATCCACGAGTCCCTTGGCGAGCACAAAGTCTCCATTAGTCTGCTCGACACCAAGACGGGCTTCACAACACCCTGGCACTGCAGTGTCGCCCTGCTCGCTGACGGCCAGTGGATCAGCGCCCCCAAGGGCGAATTCGAAAAGGACGCCCGACTCGAGGTCGTCTTTGAGCACGGCCGCCCATCCTACTTCCGCGAGAAACCCCGCGACGCCAACTCACCACCCACCACCATGACCGAGTCATGGGCTACGTTTATGCCCGCCAAAAAGTTTAGTCCTTCGTCCGCCACCTCATCCTCATCCTCCTCCAGCCGACTATCCGACGCCGGCCGCAGCAGCACCGGCAACACCTCGCCGCGCATCGGCCTCGGCATCAGCGGCTGCACCACGCCCACACGCGGCGACGTTTCCGAGAGTGAGCTTGTGGTTTCCAAGGAATCGAACCAGGCGCCTGACTACGGACGACGATTGCTGCCTCAGATTATTGATGAGCGGGCCGCTTCGTATCCGGAGCAGATTCTGTTTTCGCTGTCGACAATGGTCAAGAATGTGCTCGAGTTTCGGGAGATTTCCGCAAGACAGTTTGCACAGGCCATAGATAAGACGGCATGGTGGCTGCAGAGCAAAGTGGGCAAACAGACTGTCATTCAACCCATTGGATACATCGGACCTCGTAAGTTTTGTCTGCCTGACTGACGATGCTGCAGCATGCTAACTTGGGCAGACGATCTCCGACATATTCTATTGACATATGCCTGCGTCAAAGTAGGCTATGCTGTAAGTCACATCTTCACTTACCTACTCGGTCAGTTGCTGACAACTCCAGGCCCTCTTCCTCTCGCCCAAAAACAGCACTCAGGGCGCCCTCGCTGTTCTCGAAACCCTCAAGTGTAACATCTGGGCCAAGGCCGGCGACGCCCCCATGGTTCCCCTCATCCAAGAGGTTCTTCGCGAGCGTCCCATGACCATCCTCGAGCTCCCCACCCTCGACGACCTCCTCGACGCCGCCGGCACCTCTCCCTATCCTTACACCAAGACCTTTGCTGAGGCCACCACCGACCCCTTTTGCTTCCTGCACACCTCTGGCAGCACCGGCGTGCCCAAGCCCATCCCCTGGTCCAACGGCCTCATCGGCACCATGGACGCAATACGGCTGCTCCCGCGCGTCGACGGCGACCATGGTCTGCTGCCCTGGACGACCGACTGGGTGGCACACGACCGCGTCTACTCGTCCTTCCCCATGAGCCACGGCGCCGGCATCATCATGAACGTCCTGCTGCCTGCCCTCTTTGACCTGCATTGCATCATGGGCCCCGTCAACGTGCTGCCCAACGTCACCCTCGTCGAGGCGCTCGCGGAGCAGGCCCGCATCGACATCTGGAGCATGGTGCCGTCTCTGACCGACGAGGTTGGTGAGACACCCGACGTGCTCGCCAAGCTGGCCCCGTCAAAGTTCATCTGCGCCTCCGGCGGGCCCGTCAGCCCCGTCAGCGCCGGCAAGACTAACAAGGTCATTCGCGTGCTCAACCTGACAGGCACCACCGAAGGTTTATTCATCGGCAACCTGGTGCCAGCGCGTGAGGACTGGTTCTGGTTCGCCTTCCACCCGTATTCGGGGTTCGAGTTCAAGCAGCTCGACGAGGACACCTACGAGCACTGGATCCATCGCGACGAGCAGCACGCGTCGCTGTTTCAGGGCATCTACCACACCTTTCCCAAGGAGCAATCCATCAACTTCAAGGACCTGTACATGCAGCATCCGACGAAGCCGTACCTGTGGGCGTTCAAAGGCCGCAACGACGACCTGGTGGTTCTGTCCAACGGCTACAAGATCTCGCCGCTGCAGACTGAGGCGTTCATCTCGACGCACCCCGCCATCAATGGCTGTTTGGTAATTGGCACAGGTAAACCGCAAGCTGCGCTTCTGATTGAGCTCAAAGATCCCAACGGCAAGACTGAGGCCATTCTCGACAGCATATGGGATACGGTTCAGGAGGCAAATGTGCAGATGCGCCACAAGAACCAGCTGTTGCGTGACTTTATCGCCTTTGCCGAGGCCGACAAGCCCTTCATCCGAACGGACAAGGGCACCGTAAAGAGGCCAGCGACGCTTAAAGTGTATGAGGACTACATCGAGCGCTTCTACAGCTCCCGAAACAGCGATGTTCCCGTGTTTGACGTGGATCTGAGCTCTTTGGAGTCGATTCAGCATGATGTTCGCGAGCTCTTTGCCTCGTACTTGGCCGAGGTCCGGGACGTCCCACTGGACGCAAATCTTTTTGAGCTCGGCTTCGACTCGCTCGCCGTGTTTGCCGCCATCAAGACGCTTCGGATCGTGACTGGTCTGGCTGATCGTCTGAGTGCGCGTCAGCTGTACGCGAATCCCACACTAAGCGGTTTCTCGTCGGTTCTGCTCGATCTGGCCAAGGAGACCAAGGCGCATAGCGCTGATGCCGGTAACAGCAAAATGGGGGAGCTGCAGCGGCTCATGGCAAAGCACCAAGCGCGTCAGTCGTTCAAGCTCAATCCCATGGACTATGTCAACCCCAACCACTACATGGGACTCGTCTTTTACTTTCCTTTAGCTGAGGGCGTCGATTTCCAGCAAGCGTTTGCTACCTTGTCCAAGGGCTTGGATCGCACCATGGACCTGATTCCCGCGCTGGGTGGAAAGATGGTGCCCTGCTCCGAGTACGAGATTGGTTACACCAAGGGCGACCTATGCGTGTCGGTTCCTCCGGCGCACATGGCCTCGTCGGCGCACAATAGACTCATCTACAAAGATTGCTCCGATACGCTGCCCACGTTTTCTGAGCTGCGCGAAAAGGAGTTTATGCCGTCGCTGTTCCGCGACGAGGTCATCCTGCAGCAAGACACCTTTCCCGCGCTGCCGACCGACATTGTCGTTGCGCAGGCCAACTTTGTCAAGGGCGGTTGCATCCTCGCCGTGGACATGAACCACTGCTGCCTGGACGGCATGGGAGTCATGATTGCGCTCAAGGCCTGGGCGGAAAATTGCCGCTTCTTGCAGGGCGACGCTACCGCGACGTGTTCCTGGCTCGACGTGGACAGCTTCAACCACAGTCTGCCCGAGATTATCCACGAGCAAGAAGGCTGGACAAAGTCTCCCGAAGAGGTCGACCCCGGTACATGGGGCTTCCTCCCCTTTCAGCCCGCAGAGGACTATGCGCCCACCAAGTACATCCCGACGGCGGCGGACCTGCCGCCGGCACCCAAGTACAAGCTACATTCGGTGTGGCCGCTTCCCCGCGCTGAGCGCTGCCTGAACACGACTGTCGTGGAGATTTCGGCAGAGAATATCCGCAAGCTCAAGAAGCAAGTGCTGGCTGACCCCGAAACCAAGGGATCCACGGCTTCGGTCAGCGATATTGTGCAGGCCTTTTTCTGGAGATCCGCGATTCGCGCCAGACGCCACGTTGCAAGGGCGACGGGAGAAGACGTTTCGAAGGAAGACAACCTCTCCATCTTGGAATCACCTACAGATGGTCGGGCGCACTTTTCGTCGCTGCTGCCCGCCACTTACATGGGCAGCATGCTCGTCATGAGCCGCTCGGTGCTATCGGCGGAAGAATTGTGCGCACCGGACACGAGCCTCGGTCGCATCTCTCAGGTGCTCCGTGACACGGCGGCGCGCATCACTCCATCACTGGTGCATGATGCGTTTACGTTGCTGCAGTCGCTGCCCGATCACACGCGCTTCTCGACGGCGAATATGGGTCTCGACCACCTGCACGCCATGATTTCCAACCTCATTCTGTTCCAGATGAGCGAGATTGATTTCGGGGGCAAACTGTTTGGAAATAATGGGTTGCCCGAGATGATGCGCCCGCAGCTGGTGCGCGCCCACGGGCGGTTCCGCTTCCTTATCATTTCGCCCATGAAGAAGGACGGCGCGGTGGAACTGGTCCTCGGGACGTTTCCCGAGGAGCTCGAGTTCTTCAAGGCGGATCAAGAATTTAACAAGTATGCCAAGGTTGTCGATGTGTCGCCTTGGTAATTTCGCACGGTCGGTAATAGCATAGAGCTCTTTGTTAGCGTGATAGCGTTTAGAGAAACGACGAGGAAGCCGTTTCATGGCTTCTCGTGTAAGTCGCAGAGTTTGGCCTGTAACCGACAATTTGCGGCAGGCGCTAGATTGAGAAAATATATCCCATCTTTGTCCACAGTAGCTGCGAGGGGAACAGAAGCACGTCTCCATTTGAAATGAAACGGGCTCAAGACCCCGCCACAGAGCTGAGAAACGAGTGTCGTACAAGTGACAAAGGTCAAAGGGGTGTGTCGTCTGGTCATGGCTCCGTAGAATAACTAACTCAATAGTTATAAAATCAGCCCCAGCCTGGTTTTCGGCTTTAAATAGGCTAGCGCGGCCGCCGCAAAGCACGGTGAAGGTGAGTGAGCAAGTTTCAATGACACCCCCATTCACACCCCCCATGGATACCATGGATACTCCATAGAGGTAGACACAGCTTCAGAAATGAGGCTTGCAGAAAAATGAGCAAGTTTTGCCGGAATAGCACAAGACATTACTCCACCCTCTGCACTCTGCACGTCTGCAATCTGCATTCGGAGCTTGCCCCTTGTGTCTGTTGAACGGCTGCGCCCGTGGTGAGAGGGAAAACCTTCTCAGTCCACTCGGTAGGGGTTTTTAAACGACACCATGCCCAGCCTCGCCGTCTCGATGCGTTCCCTCACCTCCCTGTAGCACCCATTTTTTTTCTCCTTCCACCTTTCCGCTGGCTTTCTAAAAACTGATCGCCACCATGGCCAAAGACGCAGAAGACGCCAAGATCCGCGTCGATGCCGCCAGCGACAGCGGCGATGAGGCGGCCGACATTGAAGCCAGCGGCAGCGGCAGCGGGAGTGACGCCGTCGGCGGCGAAGAGATCGTCCAAGCGGGTGTCAAGAACATCGAGGCCACAACCATGGCCTGGAACAAAAAAACTCTCATCATCGCCTATGTCTTGATCTGGCTGACGTATTGCGTCGAGGGCATGCTAGGCAACACGACGGCAGCGCTGACGCCCTATGTCACGTCGGCCTTTGCGCTGCATTCGCTTACACCGACCGTCGCGATTCTGAGCAGCGTCATCGGCGGCGTAACAAATCTGACGCTGGCCAAGATTCTCGACGTTTTTGGCCGTCCGCAGGGATACCTGTTCTGCATCGTGCTGGCTACGATCGGATTGATAATGATGGCCGCGTGCAACAACGTGGAGGCCTACGCTGCCGCGCAAGTCTTTCAGACGGTCGGCAACCAAGGCATCCAGTACAGCTTGTCGGTGTTTGTCGCGGATACGTCGACGCTGCAAAATCGAGGTCTCATGCAGGCCCTCGTCAGCACGCCTAGCCTGTTCACCGGTTTCTTGGCGGGCCCCATTGCGTCGGGATTCCTCAAGGGACCAGGTTGGCGATGGGCGTTTGGCATGTTTACCATCATGGTTCCTTGCATCACGCTGCCGTTGTATGGGATCTTGGTCAGCAACTTTCTCAAGGCCAAGAAGCTGGGCCTCGTCACGAAATCCGAAAACGACAGGACGCCGCTGCAGTCCTTTCTGCACTACTGTCGCGAATTTGATGCCGTTGGTCTCATTCTTCTCTCGGCCGGCGTCGCTCTCTTTCTCCTGCCGTTTAATCTCTACACGCTGCAGGCACGGGGTTGGACCTCGCCTCTGGTCCTCAGCATGCTAATCATTGGTTTCTGTCTCATTGTCGGCTTTGTCATCTGGGAGAAATTCTTCGCGCACATTACCTTTATCCCGTACTCGCTGCTTCTGGACCGGACCGTTTTCGGCGCATGCATCCTGTCGGCGACACTCTTCATCAGCTACTCGATATGGAGCGCCTATTTCCAATCGTACTTGCAAGTGGTCAAGGATCTCAGCGTCGACAACTCGACCTATGTCATGCAAACCTACTCGGTCACGACCGTCATTTTTAGCGTTGGCGCAGGCGTATTGATCCACAAGACGGGCAAGTTCAAGCCTGCGACCCTTTTCGTCGGTGTGCCGCTCAGCGCGTTCGGCATCGGACTGCTGATGCACTTTCGCAGTGCAGACAGCTCCATCGGCTACCTCGTCATGTGTCTCTTCTTCATCGGTATCGCTGCAGGCACCATCATTGTGTGCGACGAGATTGCCATGCTGGCTGCTGGTGCTCATCAGTACGTTGCCGTCTGCATTGCCGTGCTGGGCATGTTTAGCAACGTGGGCGGCGCCGTAGGCTTCACGGTGGCGTCTGCCATTTGGCAAAACACTTTTCCCAACAAGCTTCTTCAGTATCTGCCTGAAGAAGAGCTTCCCAACTTTCCCTTGATTTACGGCGACCTCGCAGTGCAGGTGTCGTACCCGGTTGGCACGCCTACCCGAGACGCTATTCAGCATGCGTACAGCGATGCGTTCTTGCGATTGCTGGCTACTGCCACGGCCGTTTGGGCGCTTGGATTCGTCGGGGTGCTTATGTGGCGCAACATCAATGTCATTGGCATCAAGCAGGCCAAGGGGCACGTCTGGTAATGCTTGGCCATGGTGGATGCTTCGATTGATAGAAGGGTGTGCATAATTATCGGCGTTTGCATATACCAATGGAGGCTTTGGGCCCTGGGCGCTGGATCACGTGTTGGCTTACGAAGAGTGCCACGTACCTATGGGTGATTAGACGTTGTAAATGTTTCCAATTGAGAATAGAACTGCTGTTAAAAGCAGCATGATATTATTCCCCCAATCAATGGCATTGGATTTTTTTTTTTCATCAAGCCAAACAGGAAGCTTATTATTAAGGACTTGTTCCTGGAATGCATGTAGGGCCCAGCGCCCGATTAGGTACAAAATACAGTGGGCTTACCCCAGACGACGCCACTCCGAGCGCTGTTCTCGCCTAACACCTCCCCTTCAAAGATGTCTGTAGCGGCCCGCTCCACCGCTTGCGGCCACTTAGATCCGCCCGTCAGGCACCCTTGCTCCACCCACCGATCGCTAATTGGCGTGGCTGAGGCGTGGCGTCTTATGCTTCATAAAAGTGCACGCTGCCCCTCAACCGTTTTCTCGCGTCTTCTTCTTCTTCACTCACAACCAAAGTACGGGTCGCAAATAATCTCGCGGAGTCTGTCATCTTTTTATTAAGAAGATATTCTTCTCGCCCGGGCCCACCAGTCAACCCCCCTTTGTGCGTCATTTCTCTCTTTACCACCCCTCACCCTCTCTCGCTCTTTTCGTCGCTCTCTAGACAATCATCAGAGAAGCCGTACCGTGTGCGTGAACTGTCATAGTATCTCGCCCGCTGTCGACTCTTCCTCGTCTCATCCCCGACCGAGCCATTCTTTTTCTTCCATCTAAACCCCCCGATTTCGTCAATCACCGCAGCCATGTTCAAGCGCTCGTTCCGTCACAACGACGCTGTGCGCGTGGACAAGTCTGCGCGTGTCAAAAAGTCGGGCTCCGTCCGGGATCCCATGAAGCTTTCGAAACTGCAAAGGTCGCTCACCGAAAACGACGCGCTGCTGTTCCATCCCACGCAGCAGCAGCAGCAGCCGGCTCCGCCGTCGCCCATTGTCACCCTGACTGTGGGCCGCGAGGGCCGGCTCTTTGCGGCGCACGAGGATGTGCTGCGCCAGTCGCCGTTTTTCGACGTCGCCTGCCGCTCCGCCTTCCCCGATGCGCAGAGCCGGAGAATCGCGCTCCCCGAAGAGGAGCCTGAGGTCTTCTCCGCCGTGCTCGAGTACCTGTACAAGGGCGACTACTACCCGCGGTTGGTTCCCGGCCGCCACCGCAACACATGGGAGCTCGAGGACCGCGTCGCCACTGCCGCGAACACCGGTCTGCGAACCCCCTCGGCCTCTCCCAACCCCAACGAAACCGGTGGCCGGGCTTGTACCGACGCCGCCGTCTACCTCGACAGTGTGGGCGCCGATGTGCTGCGCGACACTGTCGTCTACTGTGCCGCTGAGCGCTACCGCCTCGAAGAGCTTAAGCGCCTGGCCCTCCGCAAGCAGGGCCTACAGGCCGGTATTGACGTCGCCACCATCCTTCGCTCGGCCCAGTACGCCTACGCCCATACGCCCGACTCGGACAGCCGCCTGCGCGCCCACTACCTCGCTCTGATTATCCGCTGCCGCAAGACCTTTAAGCGCAGCGGCACTATGCAGGCTGAGATGGAGGTCGGCGGCACCAAGCTGTTTTTCGACCTCTTCGTCGCCATGTGCAACCATCTTGACGATGTCATTGACGTGAACCACGTTCGCTCCCCAAGGACTGTCTGAAAGAATCTACGGTTGTGCGTGTGCGTCTGTCTAGGTTTCCGTCCCATCTAGTCCATTTTCACGGCTCAAGTTGACGAAGAAAAATTGACTGCCTTGAAGTCGTTGCATGTAAAAATCAACTCGATGAAAAAAAAAAAAGTTCACAGTTATGATTGTGGAATTCACAGCGGGTGTTGGCGTTTTTTTTTTCTTGGTCTCCCTCATCAGATTGTTGCATTTCCAGCAGGGAGCTGATTCAGTTCAAGTCTTTCTGTGTAATTCATCTCTTGGATTTTTCGCCTTTGGGTTGTTTCTGCTTCAAACGGATGGGATTCGAGAGCCGAGGATACACCAACGACCAGTCTGTCCACTGTTGCATTCCCTCTGCTCTTTTTTTTTTTTCTTTTGTCAGCTGATTTTGCAATGTTCTTTGCTGCTTCATTTGCTCTCCCAAACTTGTAGTTTATGGCTCTTGATGATGGAGGCTCCGTTGATTTTGTCACAACGGAGTTGTATCAATGTGCTTGTTATGCCGCTCGACTCAACACCGGGGGACCGAGATTGGCTCCGCTGTCCCCTTGCCAATTGACCAGAAAAAATCTCAGACAATTTTGCGCTGGACTGCAATCCGAAAAAAAAAATCACCACCGCTTTTCTTGTGCATTTCTCACCCTTGACTTGTTCTGATACCAGCATACGAACAACAGCTACATAATATTTTGTACAGCTTTGGACAAGTCGCGCCAATTTTCACGCCAGGTCTCTCTGGCAGCACTTTGCTGCTCCAGACACTGTCCACACAATACCATGTTTTGCTTTATCTTTGTTTGAGAGATTTTACGTGGCGAAACAAGCTGCATGGTTTGGAATGCTACTCTTACAACCGGAAAAAATTGCAAAAACTGTGGAAAGCAGAGAGTCTACGCTACGAGAGCTAGGTTCTCTTCTCTTCACAACCAGGGCTGCTGCGCAGTCCTCCTTGGCGAAAGCCGTTTCGTCAAGGTTTTTTTTTTTTTTTT
>JARJPL010000966.1:0-20477 GCA_030782805.1 Aschersonia sp. MBC 622
GTCTCAGGGGGCCCACCCGGCTGACAAACATGACCGCTCACATAGAACGCGAAAGAATAGATCACGTGACTAGAATAAATTCGCCCCATTATTATTCGCCTTTCGCGGCGGGACAAGGATATCGGTATGTGCTTCAAACCTTTGCCCAAGCACAGAGCAGTCATCTTTCCCTCTTACTCAAAGAAACCGGGGCAACATCTCACAAGCTTATCCGACGGAACTAGCGACCTGTTCTTATACGACTGCGCGATCCTTGAGCGATAAAAACGAGTACCAATCTTCGAATTTTGGCTCCTCAATCCCGGCGACTTAACGCGTCAAACACAACCACTCGTCGCAATGCCTGTCGAGGTCGCTTTCGACTCGCCGCTGGCGGCAGCCATCAACACGGCGATTCAACCAAAGCTGCAGCAAGTGGGATGGGCCAGTGAGCAGGATGCGTCTTCGCTCGCTGAGCTGATTGTGCTTATGCTCGCCAACGGCAAGTCGGAAGAAGAAATCGCCGCCGAGATGGCCGGCGACTTGCTGCATTTAGAGCCTGGCGATGCCACGGCGCGCGAATTTTCGAAGTGGCTTTTCCAGCAAATCGATGAGCTCAATGCACAGATTAACGGTGCCCCCCAACCCGCCGAGGCCGATGTCGACATGGACACTGAATCACTGAACGCGTATGTTCACAGACGTGCATCATCGAATGCTTTTTCATGTGCTAACTTTTCCAAGTCCCACTGGCCCCCGCGCGATGCGAAACGGACAGCGCGGCGGCAGAGGTGGCCGCGTGCTCGGCAATGTCAACAGAGCGATGGAGCGCACCGATCCCCTCCACCGCATCCGCCAAAACGGCAATGAAAGAATCAACTCTCACAACCGTCAGGGTCAGCGTGGGCGCGGCGGTCGCATGAACCCGCGAAATCTCCAAGCAGGTCTTGCCGCAGGCCCTCAGCAATGGATGATGGGCCAAAACGGAATGCAGCCGAGCCAGTCTGACCTCCTCGCCATGCTCGAGCAACAAAACCAAATGATGTTCCAGATTTCGCAAATGATGAACGGTGCACCCAATGCACCCCCCAACGGAGGCGGCTACGCTCGCGGGCGGGGTGGCAAGTCGTTGTTCGACCGCGTGCAAGACCCGAATCACAGACAACGGAAGCCGCAACTCGGTAATCAAGAGACTGCTGGCGGCGAAAATACTGAGGGCGGCGAAGATATGGATATGTCGGGCCGCGAACCTCCCAACCCAGATGAGACAGTCTGCAAATACAACCTGCGTTGTACCAACAAGGAATGCAAGTTTGCGCACCAGTCGCCAGCGGCACCGCCAGGGACGTCGGTCGATGTCAACGACCCATGCTCCTTTGGCGCTGCCTGCAAGAACCGCAAGTGCGTCGGCCGCCACCCGTCACCAGCGACCAAGCTGGCGCACCAGAGTGAACAGGATTGCAAATTCTTTCCCAATTGCCAGAACGCGCATTGCCCTTTCAAGCACCCGTCGATGCCACTGTGTCGCAACGGCGCGCGCTGCACCACAGAAGGGTGCAAGTTCACTCACGTCAAGACCAAGTGCAGGTTCAACCCTTGTCTGAACCCTCACTGTCCCTTCACCCACGAAGAGGGTCAGCAAGGTGGCTTCAAGGACAAGGTGTGGACTGCGCAAGGCGAGCACGTCAGCGATCGCAAGTTTGTGGAGGATGCTGGGTCGGAGGAACTGATTAAACCAGATGATGAGATGAAACATGATACCAACCAGGCTGCGGAGGTCCCGGTGCAAGGAGATGTCATTGGGTAGATGTACATTATGTCAACATTATTGGGTGGCGTTCAAGGGTGGGCTGTATATATGGAAGTGCGCTCACTGCCAGCGTGTGTTTAATAGAGCTGCGAACTTACTTGGGCACATAAACGTGCCCAGAAGCTACAATCTTTGTTCTACCGGTCTTGTGCATGCGAATTCGATAGCGTCTGTGTCTATGCTTGTGCCTTTACTTGTGGGGAAGCGAAGCAGATACCATGCGCTGCCGGCATTTCGTTGTGGCTGCATACGACTGCAGAATTTGCAGTCAGTAGAGCCTTATAACAATAGAAAAGAATAACACAAAGTCTAAATCACTAGTCCATTCATACCTTTGTCGAGTCGTAGCCGTGTCGGACACTAGCGTCACGCCGAGCATCCAGACACGGGTTGACGGGTCACCGTGATGATGATGGCTTGTCACCGCCGTCACACAAAGCTCCACACCGGGCTGCGGCCCGTCCTTGACCAACCTCACGCCACAAACCACCCACAAAAGAAATCCTTCCCTCCTTTTCCCCCCACGGGCATGAACCTTTTAAAGACATGAGCAAGAGTCGCTGCACACGGGAAGCGGCGGCAATGCTGCGTCTGACGCGGCGGCTGCAGCCTGCGCGACGACTGGCGTCTCAAGGAATCACACGACAGCAGCAGGTTCGGGGGCTCAGCCGCGTTGCGCCCCCGAGCGACGGCAAGCAGGTCGCCGTCATTGGCGGCGGCCTCACCGGCCTCACGACGGCCTACCTGCTCGCGAAGCAGCTCCCGGCGTCGGCGTACATTACCCTGTTCGAGTCGAGCGACCGCCTCGGCGGATGGATACGGACCGACGAGGTGCGCGTCAACGTCAATGGCACTCGGGGCGTCGTGCCCTTTGAGCGTGGTCCGCGAACCCTGTCGTCGCTCCGCGGCAACACCTGGCGCTATGATGACCTGGTACTTTATGAACTGGTACGCGTCTTGCTTTCTCAATTCCCCCCTCCTAGGGGTCTGCGGCCATGTCATCTAACACTGTTCTCTTTTTTTGTTATATACTAGATGCTCGATCTCGGCCTCAAACCCTCGTACCCCAAGGACCTGCCCCGGTACCTCTACTACCCAGACCATCTCGTCAAGATGCCGCCCGACGCGTCAGTGTTTGACTGCCTGACCGAGAGCCTCTTCCGCGAGTGCATATGGGGCGCGCTCGGCACGGCCGCGTCGTGGGTGACAGGCCGGCACAGGGGACGGCTGCCCGCGCATGACCTGTCCGTGGCGGATTGGCTCCGCCTCATCACGTCGGACAG
This sequence comes from Aschersonia sp. MBC 622, assembly GCA_030782805.1. Taxonomy (NCBI): domain Eukaryota; kingdom Fungi; phylum Ascomycota; class Sordariomycetes; order Hypocreales; family Clavicipitaceae; genus Aschersonia; species Aschersonia sp. MBC 622. The sequence goes on from JARJPL010000966.1 coordinate 3,073, forward strand.
CGCCGTGGGCAACAACCTCGTGTCGGCCATGATCCACGGCATCTACGGCGGCGACATTGAGCGCCTGAGCGCGCGCAGCGTCCTCGACCGCATGTACTACAACCTCCACCTGCGGCCCGCCGAGTCTGGCCAGCGCCACGTGCCGGTCCACGAGCTCGCCTTCATGAACCACATGGTCAAGGACGCAATGGTCTGCGCAGAGGCCAACAAGCCCAAAGGATCGCTGGTGCACTTTGGAGCGCAGGGCATGGAGGCCCTGCCCAGGGCGCTCGAGGGAGCCCTCGCCGGGCAGCGCAACGTCAACATTCTGCGGCGGGCCTCGGTGATGGACATCAAGCCCGCCACCAATACTGGTCGCATTGGCGAAGAAAACAAGCTTCAGGTAAAACTTCTCCATTACATACTGGGGAAAAAGACGCGCCCTGACACAACAAGATAGGTGCATTTTCGCCATGCGTCGACTCCTGGAGAGGAGGTGGCCCAGATCTTTGACCACGTCGTTTCCACTACATCCAGCGACGCCCTGGTCAGCATGACCGGCGACGCCTTGTCAACCCTCTCCGGCATCGAGTCCGTGTCCATCATGACAGTCAACCTGTGGTACCCCACCCCCGACATGAAGCCTCCCGGCTTCGGCTACCTCATCCCGCGCTCCGTGCCGCTAGAGCAGAATCCCGAGCGCGCGCTCGGCGTCTTCTTCGACTCAGACGTCATCAGCGAGCGGCGGCCCGACGAGCCCCCCGGCACCAAGCTCTTCGTGCTCATGGGCGGCCACCACTACCGCGGCCGGGAGCCGCCGTCCGAAGACGAGGCCGTCGGCCAGGCCAAGGCCCTCCTCGAGCGCCACCTCGGCATCCCGCGCGACACGCCCTGCTTCGCCATGGCGCGCCTCGCACGGGACTGCATCCCGCAGCACAATGTCGGCCACGTCGCCCTGCTCAAGGCCGCCGACCAGCAAATCACGTCGGCATTTGGCGGCAGGCTCACCGTGGCCAATGGCTCCTACGGCCGCATCGGCGCCATGGGCGCCCTCCGCAACGCGCACGGTGCCGCGTACACTGTCATCTCTGACCATCGGTACTCGGGCTTGGACGACTTTATACGTAATCCTACCATTGTCGACGTACCGTTAGAGAGAATTCTATGTCGCCAACCGCAGGCGAAAGCTTAGGAAAGAAAAAGAGAGGTAGAGAAAAGGGTTTGCATGTATATAGACAGACAGATAGTCACATCTTTGCTTGGGTTTCTCTGTACAAACAAATGTACAAAACAATGTTTAATGTCCTCTTTTTTTGGTCATTACGTCTAAGCAATTGGTATCATATCCGCAGCCTGAGCCTATCTTATGCGAGAGAAAAAAACGATACATACAAAGCGTTTTATTCCAAAACTACCACGTCCTTGCCACTGTTTAGGCTCTGTGACGTGCGTTGCGTAAACGACGGGTTTGTCGAAGATTGTGTCGGCACCGCCGTGGACGAGTCGTCGACAACAACAACGGAACGCACCGCGTCATCCACCGCAAGTAGCATGCCAACCACGCCGCTCTCGCATCGCGCTGCCGCGCCCGTCGACAGGCCAATCCATCCTGGGCCGCGCCCGTTCCACACGCTTCTGAGCGCTGCAGCGTAGGCATCGTCATCATCGCTTTCAGAGGGCGCGATGCCGTCGTGGGAGCGCCAGACATGCCACCAGGCCTCGCCCCGACGGGTCTGTGTGCGCACCTGCAGCAGGATGACACGCTTCGTGGGCAACGGGCCAGCAACGGTCATGGTGTACTGCAAGCTCAGCCACGACAGCATCTTCATGGCAAAGTCGACCCGGCCAAGTCGTTTGAGCTGCATATCCTCCCAGCGGGTCTCGATGCTGCTTACAGCCTCGAGCGCCCGCAGCGACGCGGGGAGCCACCTCATAAGGGCCCCTATTCCTCCGTCGCTGTTGACGAGCTGCTGCATGAGGTCGACCACGCGCAGGTGCGGGTTGCCGCGCTCAATCTTAATGGCGATGTCATCCTTGGACAGATCCAGTGTGATGCGCCACTGCTGCTTGCTTTCGCTGTCAATGCTACCGGCTTGGTAGTATAAGAAACGTATCTCCTTTAGCGTCACCAGCTCGCCCACAATCGATCCTTTCGACTTGTCCATCGCTTCCAGAAAGTTGACGAACCGGTCAATAGCCTTGATTCGCGACTTGAGGAGCGCCAGGACAGGTTCACCTACGGCATGTTGCACGCGGAGGCAAAACTCGCCCAGTTTTGCATTATAAAGCAGGTTCCCGTCAACGGTCCCCTTGAGCGCGGCAAACTTGGACGGCTTGCGCACGCGAAGGACAGCTTCTGACAGGCACATCAGGCTGTCATCGGTTGATTCAATACCCGTGAATCGGATAGTGACAACATCGTTCGCCCATGGCTGGCGGTACTCTGATTTGGAGCCACCATTGTGGACAATGCTGGGAAACATGGCTGATAGGGCGACTTGGATGGAGGGCAGCTGTAATTGTTGTGGTAGCGCAAGATTGATGCTGTCATTTGTCCTGCTCTTGATGCGAAGACGATGCAGCTCGCGCATATCAACTGCTTGCGCAATCATGCCAGTAGCAAATATTGCCAAGTTGCCCCAGAAAGCGGTTGAAAAGTCTGGGTGTCCCTTGCTTAAAGGCAATCTGGCTTGAAATTTAACGGTGCGACCCGGTTCGTTGCGGTTTGCTTCCAGCAGCCACCACTCGTCGCCGCCAAGCCCAAGAAAGATAGCCATATACCAGCTTTCCCCCCAGCCTTGCTTGCGCATCCAGATCGTCCGAGTCCAATCGCGCATTTTTGTGACAGACTTTACTTCTTCCACAGACAGAGGCATTTTTTGAGTCTGCCAGCCCATCGTGTTGCCGCGGCGGTGTAGCTCGTCCTCCATCATGGCGCAGCGTACATTCTCCAAACACGCCGCGCCGTCGTCGGTAGAGTTCTTGCCGCTGTTTAATTGATGTTCATACGGAATCGAGAATTTGGACTGCGGCTTCACGGCAAATATACCTGTCGTCGGTTCTACCAGCAGTGTCCTCGTAGCGTTATGGCTGACCTGCGTCGTGAGCATGCAGTCGCCGGGGTTTGTGTTTGAGATGCGCAGATTCATGGCCGCCTCATGTTGCTTGAAGCGTGGCGCCTCAAGCAGCTTATCGCGGATGTTCTGCAAAATATATCCAATATGTCGTCCAATCACTTCTTTGAGCAGAGACTCAGCTGAGAGGGTGCCAACGTCGAGAGTTAGCTTGACGTCTTTGACTTCCTTATTGTCTCTATACCACTTTGCCACCAGGTAGCTAGGTGACTTTTCGTCCACTTTGCCGTTCTTCTTTCCACTGTTAATAGCAATGAGCACCCAGCTTTTGGTAGTTGTTGACCGCGACGACCAGTATTGAATGGCCAAGGCACGGTTGAGCGGCTCGACCACTAGGGTACCGTCCCAAGACGTTCTGCTCAAACGCAGGGCCTGGCGCTTGAGTTCGGTGATCTTGGCTGTCAGCACCATCTCATGTAGAAATTGATAGCAGCCCGCCAGGCCATTCCTCGCCAGTGCGTCGTTGACGTAATTTTCTAGGTAGTTTCGCAACCCCTCGGAGAGAGACAAGGCCGAAGGTCTGAAGGTGTATCGGAAATCGATGAACCAGAATTGCTTGTCGGTGTCTTCGTCGGCAATCGTCAATTCCACTTCGAACTCGTCGGGCACCTTGAATGTGACGCGGCCAGACCCGATTTCGTAGTTGCGAAACTGATGTGGTATTTTATCGTAATCTTGCAAGTTGAGTCGTAGGCTCAAGCGCGTATTTAGGTCTTTTATCCAACGCAGCTTCTCGTCGGCCGTCAGAGGGGGAGGTTCTATATATTGATGCTGCGACTATTAGCGAAATTTCACCCGCACAAGATCGAATGCGACGTACATCTGGTATCCATGGAGCACTTCCGGTGGATAATACTTGCAAGGCCGTCTTGAGATCAGGAGCGGGCATGCGCGCATACGTCAGATCTCGCTTGACATTGACCATATTGTCCAAGCACACGTCGTAGTGGACGCGCAGCTGGTCCATGTGAAATTTCAAGTCAATTAGCTTGCTGACCATGTTCGCCCGGCGGCTCCATTCCGTGATGACGAGCGCCTTGACCCATTTTGCGTGCATGTCTTGCGCAAAGTGTAGTAAGGTCGCCTTTTTGCGCAGGTTCTCGGCCGAGGTGTCGTCGGGCGCGCTCGAAGTGAGGTTGGTCGCGCCGCCGTTCAGTGCGGACGCCGGGATCGGCATCTTGCTCAGCTCCGCCACCTTTTCCTGCAGTGAGTTATGCGTAACCTGCGCCAGCCGCGTGAGGAACGCTGACAGCGGGATAAAGCCTTGCGTGATGTGGGTTATTTCGTCGGGAAGGTCGTTCATGCGCGGCGGATCGGAGGGGTTGCCGCTGGCCTTGGCCTTGCCCTTGTGATCTGGCGCGGCGCGCTGATCCACGACATCTTTGACATTGCTACTCAGCCGGTCGTGATCAGTGCGCCCGCTGCCATCACCATTTTCCATCTCGAGGACGCCAAGCCCTCAACAAGTCCGCGGCGGTCCGCCTCGTTTTAGGTTGATGTGCTTCGTGATGCAGGCGTCAGCCAGCAGGGCATCGCGGGCGGCGCACCAGTGCAAATGATGAATGAGTGCGGAATTCTAATAAGCGTCGAATGCTGGTATGCGCGACAGAGCATTTGATGGCGGTTACGATGCGGTTGCGCGATGTGATGTCAAGATGTTTGCAAGGGTGAGAACAAAGTCATGTGAGGCTGGTGAGGCCGCGCCCGTGCACGGACCACCTTTGTACGACGAAATATTTACACATTCGAACTTAGTACTGAAACACAAATTTGTTGCAAGACTAACTACTACTGGCATTGGCGCATTTTGGTAATGTTGAGAAAGATCGATCATGGGATTCATTTCTATTCAAGCACAATCGATCAACTAATTCTGTTTTCATAGCCTATACATTATGATATCTGCCTATCTCATTGCTCAACTGACAGCTGTAAGCCACGAGCGCCTCAGCGATGGAGGTCCACTTACAACTTGTTGCTGCTGCTGCTGCTGCTATTGTTGTTGCTAGGCACAGCAGATGTTGTCGGCCACTGATAACCGGCAGCATCGCTGAATTTGTATCCATATGAAGCCGTGAAGTCGTCGAGCACAGCAGGGCCACGCGAGCCTATCTCGTTAGTGGTGGAACGTGGACAAGGGGAAGGCGGGTGTCCTTACCGTATGGGTATTCCATTGGGATAATCTCCTTGTTGTCGTCAAGGTAGTGCAGAAGAGGGGTAAAGATGCGCCAGCTGGCATCGAGCTCGTCGTCGCGGACAAAGTTGGAGTGGTCACCCTTGAGGCAGTCCAGAACCAGCGACTCGTAGGCCTCGGGAATCTTGAGATCGGAGAAGCGGCGGCGGTAGGTGAGGTCGAGTTCGGTAACAACGGTTTGCATGCTGAGACCAGGGAGCTTCGAGTTCATCTTGATGTAAACACTCTCGTTGGGCTGAATGCGCATGACCAGCTCGTTGCGAGGAATGTCCTTGAAGATGCCAGAGGTAACGTCCTTGAACTGGATACGGATCTCGGTCTTCTGCTCGTTTAGGGCTTTACCAGCCTTCATGATGAAAGGAACACCGTCCCAACGCTCATTCTTAATGTAGGCGACCAGGGCGCAGAAGGTAGGGCAACGCGAGTCCTGAGGTACCGTATCGTCTTCCTTGTAAGCGGGCTTGCTGCCGTCGAGCGAGCGTCCGTACTGGCCAATGATGACATTCTTGGGCTCAAGAGTAGGGATAGCGCGGAGAACGCGCACCTTTTCGTCGCGGATATCCTCAGAGTCGAAAGAGACGGGGCGCTCCATGGCCAGAAGGGTCAGGACCTGAAGTAGGTGGTTCTGCATGACGTCACGGATGATGCCGAACTCGTCAAAGTAGCCACCGCGACCTTCAGTACCAAAGGGTTCTTTAAAAGTGATCTGGACATTGTCGATGTGATGACGGTTCCAAGTCGCGCCGAGGAAGGAGTTTCCAAAACGCATGATCAAGATATTCTTCACCATCTCCTTGCCCAGGTAGTGGTCAATTCGGTACAGCTCTTCCTCCTTCCAGTCGGGCTCGAGAGACTTTTGCAGCTCGCGGGAGCTGGCCAGATCCTTTCCAAACGGCTTCTCGACAATTACGCGGGCAATGCCATTGGTAGGGTAGCAGCACTTCTTGAGGTGCTGAGAGACGATTGTGAAGACGGATGGTGGAAGAGCCATGTAGAAGAGGCGGTTGTGCTCGGAACGTCCCTTTTCCAACTCCTCCAAGTGTTTCGTCAGACCCTCAAACGACTCATCCTTATCGTACTGGCCAGAGACATAGGAGCAGACCTTGGTGAAATCCTCGAGCTGCTGTTCAATCTCTTTGGTAGGGGTCTTGATGTATGACTTGATCCGGCGGAGGTACTCCTCGTGGTCCATTTTCGTGCGCGCATAGCCAACGATTCGCACATCTTTGGGAAGAAACTGGTTTCGGTACTGTAACTAGTCAGAAGGAAGCCCCCATGGTCGGGTCGCTAGCAAACATCCTTACCAGGCCAAAGAGGGCGGGGTACTAGTTTGGTCAGCATTTTATGCTCTGGAAGAGAAATATTTGCGGATTCTTTCAACGTACTGTCTTCTTTTTCGCCAGGTCGCCGGAGGCGCCGAGAACGACGATTGTGGTGTTTTCCTTGAGCTCCATGGCACTTGGTGTTGTTAGCGGTAAAGAGAGCTCGATGGTGGGGGAGGGGCCTGGGGAGAGGGCATACGGAGAGGTTTGCGACATTGCAGCGGGGGTGGCTGTTTCGGAAGTGAGTCGCAGACAGGCAGGAAATGCGTAAGGGTATGTAGCTGTCCTCGAGAGGAATATGGAGGGATGAGAAGGGTGAAGCTGTCCGAAAAGAATGTTGAGTTGTTGACGGTTGAGCTCTGGGGCGGGATTTGCTCACTAATCGTATCGCTAAGCTATGATGCGCTGATAGCGAAATGCTCAGTCAGACTCTAACTACCTGTTACAGCGGATTCTTTGGCCCCACCCCGGACCTTTGGCCGGCCGTATCTACGAGGGATTTCCAGGATCCCCCCGGGGTTAGGTATCTTGGCCAAGAAGAGATGTTCTGCGTTTGACAATGCTGGAATCGCCTAGATCCTGAGTATTTGCATCAGTTGCGGCGAATTCTGATGTTTGCAGCCTAAATCGCTGTGAAACACCTCATATCAGCATGCAAGCTGATACCTAAGTGCCCGCATTCAGCGAGTACTCGACGTATGCACTGTAGCGTTTTTGCTGGGCTTTGTTTGGTCTGCAGCTGATCCGAAGATGCCGATGTGGCGTAGGTGGCTGGTGAGCTGACCCCACGGCTGGTCGCACTGTGGCGGTGCGGCCACAACGGAGCCAAAGTCAGACTGCCCTAAGCAGACACGTGACGCAGAGGGCATGAATTTTTCGGGCTCTGCGAGTCCACCACACAACCATTATCGCATCCACCTGGAACCTCCTAGTCCGACTTGACGACACAACCACCGACGACTAACCAGAACAGAGGGACAGGTCTTTTCGCTAAGACGTCTTTCCTACGACTTTCTTTATAACGGCAGCGGTGGAAAAAACAGACAAGATGCCTTCCGAAGCCGGTCACAGATGTACGTTATACCGAGATGCAGGATATCGCGATCTTGAAGATGGAGATGCATCTTCAAGGGTGACGATGGCATGATGACCCTGTGCTAACATTATCATAGTATACGTCAAGTGAGTGCGACCACGTTCGATTTCGGCCGATTTGTTACGAGAATCCGATGTTACGAATTGCGGCTCGAATAGCGAACGAAGGAGTCTTAACGAATGTGCGCTGACCAAATACTGCAGGGGACGTCACCTGAGCTACCAGCGCTCTCGTCACATCACCCGTCCTGGCACCTCCCTCATCAAGATCGAGGGTGTCGATGACATCAAGGGCGCCAAGTAGGTCACCCCGTGCCGGGATCCGACAAGCGATTGTGTGTGCGACGCAGAGTATCGGCTAACCCCATGAAATAGCTTCTACCTTGGAAAGCGTGTCGCTTTCGTCTACCGCGGCCAGAAGGAGATCCGTGGCACCAAGATCCGCGTGATCTGGGGCAAGGTCACCCGCCCTCACGGTATGTTTTCTTGGGCAAAGAGGAGAATCAGTGGATAGCAAACACTTGAGCGATGGTGATTCTAACTCATTCTAGGCAACTCTGGCGTTGTTCGTGCCAAGTTCTCTTCTCCTCTTCCCGCTAAGTCTTTCGGCGCTTCGGTTCGTGTCATGCTGTACCCCTCCTCGATATAATTACAGGCATGGGGATGGAGTTGGTACTAGGCGGTTTGATTTTGGCTGCATTGGAGGCAAGGATATAAAAAATACCGCCTTGCGTTGAAAAGGCATTCAATTAAAAAGACGTCAAATCATTTACTTTACGACCACGGATACTGAACGATGCGATGTGTGAGGCCCGACAAGTTATACGGGTGATTGGTGATGCGAAGCTGGGACATGGAATACGAGATGGCTTGGTGCCTGGGGTGTGACGACGGAGAGACGCAGGGCACATGACAGTTTGGGACTACAAGTTCGAACGACTACGAGCGAATGAGCGAACGTCCATTATGGACTAGAGATGAAGTCCCAATAGCTCACGGCAAGCAGTAGGCCCAGGAGCACAACCTCGACCGGACCACATATAACCCAAAACATGCCAAAGTTTCGCTCACCAGCTGCCCAAGAACCACTCATGCTAAAAACTGCCGCCAGTGAAGAGACGGGGAGGAAAATGACGCCGATTATGGCGAGGACGAGCAGAATCTTGTTTTGCACGCGCGTGCGGCCGGCCTCCATGACCGTCGTCTCTGCTGTGATGTGTGTCATTGTGCTCTGCAAACGTAGATGGATCTGCGTCATTGTGTGCTCCAGCGCGCAGAGGTCCCTTTGCAAGTCGGATGCCGTTTGTCTCGTTGTGAGCCGTTGCGCCTCTGTAGAGTTGTGCGTCGTGCACCAGATGGGCCGGCCGTGGATGGCAGCCGACTCTGCGCAGTGTTTGATGAGGGAGCAGTAATGCGACATGCGGCGACGGGAAAAGAACATGTCGCGCATGACGTCGCGGAGATGATTCACGTCGTTCTCGTAAGCACCACTGCCGCGCTGCAATGCCCACTCAATAGCGTTGAGATCGCGCGTAAAAAAAGCCGCCAAATGAGCCCACTCGTGAATGACAAGCCTGTACAAATCCTCTACGACAATCAGCGGCCCTGGAATAGCACTTGTGTTGAGAGTACCATTCTGCTTCATGCACTCTAATAAAAGGTCCGCCGGACGGCGGGTGTGAGGGGTCCCATAGTATCGGCCATTGACGATGGCAAATGGAACCTGCAATTGGCATGGCAGCCCCCAGAACTCCGGATGCCTGTCCAGTAGAATGATGCCTGCTCGATCAGCATGTGGCAGTCTTTTGCTGAAATGCTGCAGACGTACCAAGCCTCCACGGCCGATCCTCACTGCTGTCAAACCAAGCGGTAGCCGAAGTACGCGTAAGAGCCAGAGGCGCAAACGTAGTCGTCTCCCCACTAAGTTCGCGACGCTGGACCGGATTCATCGGACCAAAGTCCCGGTCATCCCGCCACGTTCCGAAATCTTTGGCAGCTTTTTGGATCATAGAGTAGTCGAGACGCATAGACTTGTCAAATTCTCGCGCGAGTACGTAACTAAATGTCAGGTGGGTTTGCTTTGCAAGTACAGACGGCATTTGCAGTATTTTTGGCCGTACTTGTGTAAAGTTGAAGGAGGGCTGATCATGGAAGAAATCGTCCAGGCACTGTAAAAAAGAACGTTTCTGAATGATGTAAGAGTCCCAGAAGTAGCGCAATGTAGCAGTGTCAGGTTGCTCAATGATGAAGGCTTGAGTCGTACTCGTATCAGGGTCGCCCAGCTGGACATTGCTACGGTAGCGAGGACCGTCTTGGAAGAACTCGACATGATGAATGCGGGCTACGGCGGTGAGCATCAACAAGCCAGGCCAGTCACGGAACGAGCACATACTTCTTCCATTACAACAAAATCCAGTTGCCGTCCAAAACTTATGGAGGTTTGGGAAGTGTTCATACTCTTGAGGTGTGAGGATATGCTTCATGTCGACATCACAACACTAATCCGTAGACTACAATCTGTGACGACGGTGGAGACGAGGACCGGCGAAGCCGGGTATTTATGCGCACAAGTCATCGCGAATCGTGCTGTAACAATGTGCGGCTGAAGTGAGGCTGTTGGGGCTGCTGATGCATTGCTGCAGCCACTTGCCACGCAATAATGCAGCGTCGTAGGGTGGTGCATTGTCAAGATTCTTGTTTCATATGCTTAAATCTGGTGAAACAACGTTGCCAAAGCGCGGGGGGGTCTTTAGAGGCACGAGGGTTGAGTTTTGCGGTGCGAAGTGGAGTGCACCATAGTAGGAGAGTGGTAGATCAAACCGAGTCTTGTGTGTGAGGGATGCGGCAAATGAAAGGGATGTAAATGCCACGGGAGCCGCTGTGGTTGTTGCAGTCGTCAGCTTCTTGCGATTGCCATTGTTGGGATATTGCCTTTAGTGAGTGAGCGGCAGGCGGAATGCCTTTTGCGGTGATCAACATGGCATGATGATGGCCTTTTCCTGTCGCGAGCAGCGACCAGATCGGCGTGGGATGAGGCTGGTTGGTTGGCACTGGCACCTAGTTATGTAGCGTAGGAGCCACCCATCCCCCAGCCACTTGCTGGTGGACAAGAGAAGCAGGTTGGCAGGCATTCCGGACGATTTGCAGGCTGTCGGTTCCAACGTGGCCAAGAGTAGGACTTAGTGATGTGTGGTGTTTCCAAGGCGAGCGCCCACATATCTTGGTGGAGCGGATGGTGGCGGCGCCAGTTTTAGTTGTGTTCTGGGCACACTGGCACGTTTTGGGAGGTGCAGAGCTGCACAGGCCAGCAGACAGTGACAAAGATGAGCGGTCGAAGCTGACGCTAGGCAAACCTACATAGAAGTGAGAGAGGTGCCTGGCACTGCCTGGACAAGAATAGGGCCAGGGCAACGCGTCATGAAAGGACGCCAAGTGCGATAAGTGTGTGGTGGTGTAAAGGCTGTGTGGCGGGGCCATTACAGGCGGTTCCCAGAAGGATTTGCGCAACCGAGCATTGTGATAAATAAGGTGTGTGCCTCCGGGTCGGGAGTTTTTGAATTTTTCCTGTTCGACCTGATTCTCTTTTAATCGCTCGTTTCAACGCTGTTTTGTGAAACGACGTACTATTGGAGGCTCTTTTTCAAGTTCAGACGCTACCAGCCACCACCACCGTTTATTGCCGTTGTCACCACGATCAGCATCCATTTTCCGTTTACCGAAATCGGCACCGTCCCGGTCAAAGTTTTGCGCTTGGCCAGCATCGACTTGTCATTTTCGGCATCGAGTTTGGGGCAAGACAGTCGAGTGTCCGTAATCCGAACCAGTACTTACTCCGTACAGTCGGAATCTTTGCAAGGCGTGTTGCGGGTCGACGAGCCGTGTTGTCAGAAGGCGGCCCCGCCCAGCTCACATTGGAACCTTGTTGCCTTGCCGGCATTTCCTTTTAACTATTGGAAAGGAATTGAACCCAAACCGCCTGGCAACCGGCAAACTTGCACCCATCAATACTGTACCAGTCAACAGTCAACAAGTCAACAGTCAACCAGTTGTCTTTACTGCCTTGCTATCTTATCTAGCTAGGTACGAATACCGCTGCACCAGCCTGGATCCTGCAGCCTCTTGCAGAGCCACATCACGCTAGGACACCCGCAAACGACGCCACCACCACTGCACTACGAACACGCTGCAACCCACACGACTTTTATCATCAGGTACTCCTCGACCTGCTTTGGTGTATTTCGTCCAGCAAATCAAGCTTCCAAGACTCTGCGCATACCGATTATCCATCTAGGTACCCAAAGCCGTGCCAGGTACCTGCAAGCCTCTCTATTTTCGTCCGCCTGCAGCCCGTACAAGTCTGTACCTACTCACTCGGCTGCCACGGCGACGGCTTTTTCAAGACACTCACCTACCGGTCCTTACCAGTTCTCCTGGTTGGTTCAAATACCGTATACGGTATACGCCATACGGTATACTTCCCTACATACGTCAGTCGGGTGGCAACTACTACTACTCCCATCGCAACTCCCCAGCATCTTGCACCTCTCCTCTTCTCGTCGTTCGCCATCGTCTCTTTCATCCCATCAGCAGCATCTTTTCATCAATTTGCCGCCCTCTACCATCTTCCACCCACCGTCCCGCCAGCTGCCGCCTTTCAGCCCTGGCATCCCATTTTTTTTCTTCCTTCTTTCTTTGCGCCGTGGCCCACCTGCTTGCTCTACGACTGATCCCCCCAACCTCCTCCACCTGATCCCAGCTGCTCGCTCGCCAACCATCGATTTTGTCCACCAAAGAGTCTGTCTGCTCCGCCCAAAATCCCACTCTAATTACCATATCAAATTCACATACGCACTCGGGCCTCCCATCGTGCGCCGTTGATACTTTCGATCGCTCGATCCACTCGAGCCCGACAGCCCCTTGGACATTTGGCGGGCCCTGTACCCTCCCGTGTCCAGCCGGCAACGCCCATCTCAGCCCAGTTTCCAATACTTGCGCCGCCCCCAGTCTGTCGTCATGGCTTCCCCGGCGGGTCAACAGCATTTCTCCTCGCCCCAGGACCAGCGCCAGCAACCTCCCGGTGGCTTCCAATATTATCAACACGAACACGCCAAACCGCGCAGCTTCAGTGTTGGCTCTGAAACTTCCAGAAAGTCCCACAAGTCTCAAAAGAGCTCAGCCTCGCAAAAGGAATACGAGACATCGGCCGAAAAGGAAACCCATCGTCTGCACTCCAAGGCTGACCCGCTCGTCGCCATGTATGAGGCAGAACCATGTGAGTAGATCTGTCTCGCCTCTATCCTCACGGAACCCTGCTGATGGAAAAAAAAAGCAATGGTTGCCGCCATGGCACCAGACACCAATACGGCATCATTGCGTTCGTTTCAGCACAAGGATATTCAAGGAAATCCTATCGGTATGTCTGCTCTTTTCTGTTGCTGCCCGTTGTACTAACACCTTCAGCTGACCCCGATCGTTCCAATCCCACTCGATCGCGCTGGGAGCGACCGCTTGATACTATTCGTAGTTTTGAAGCAGCTATCAATGGGGGCTATCAGCGTCGCTCCTCTGTCCAACGGGATGATGCGGCCAACTGGAATCGTCGCACCAGCATGTCGACTTGTAAGCCACTTCATTTTCCTCCATTCTTCGTCAAAATGGCTAACAAATTAGTCCAACAACCTCGCTTCCCTCAAGATAGCTACTACGGCAACAGCCGTCCCGGCTCATTTCGCGACCCCTACACTGCTCCTAGCACTCGTCGCAACTCGGGCTTCTTTGACGGCCAAGGCTTTCGCCCTCCTCGCAGAGAATTTGAGCAGAATGTCTATCCTTTACCCAACAAGGACAGATCCTACGAAACTGTGACTTCGGCCGCCAACAGCGGGCATACGGACCCCGCTGGATATCAAACCGATCCTACAAGTAGTGACAATAGTTCGATCCGGCGCGCGTCCCCGGCCAAGCGCCAGGAACCCGTCAACGACTATGGCATTGGCTTCGCCCACCAGTCATCCAATCTCGCCTTCCAACACTCGCAGCAACAGGCGCACCCGCTCCCACCGCCCCCTGTCGCCGGTCACGAGCCAGCGCCCCCTGTTCCACGCAAAACCAGTTTTCTGAAGCGGCAGCCTACCGAGGAAAAGAGAAAGAGTTGGCTGTCGCGTCGTTTTAGCAAGAAGTAATAATAATTCGCAATGTGCATGGTCGGCGTTGGTAGCGTGCTAGTTAATTTATGAGAATTATTCTTTGGTTTACGCGGCCTAATGAAAGTTCATTGCAGTGTTTTATTGCCAAACAATTTATTCGTTCTTCTTCGCCTTGGCCTTGACATTCTCCGTGTCGTCCTCATTCATAGCCACTATCACATAGCCCAGCAACACCACATTTGCCAGCAACGCCGCAAAACCACCCGCCCACGAAGAATTGCCTAAAATGTTAGTAAAAGCTAGTATAGATGATTGAAACCTTGCACCTTGAAAAATTGTGTGCACAGTCAAGAAATATGACCCGATTGGGACCACAATCATGGCCAGCGTAAAGCCCAGCAGCTTGACAATGACGTGTCTAGCCAGGTTAGTAAACGCGGCCCAGCCGCAAAGCACATCAAGCTTACTGTGGCACGGCAGGGCTAATGTTGCTCTTCTCATTCTCGGTATCATCTTTTTCTAGTATTGTCTTCTCGGACGCGTTGATTCGTCTTGTAGCCATTGCGTTGATGATGAAGATTGCTTTGCGGCGACACGGATCCTTTCTGCTCTCACAAGCTCATTGAGTTTAAGTACACACGTGACTACGTGATGACATCGCGCTTCAGTCGCGGATTACTTGGCAGTGAATTTTCACCCGCACGGCGAGCTGCTTTCGACTGAGGCACCTCGCCAATTTCGCCTCTAGCATTTTGCTCAATCTCAATCATGGCAGACTCTTCTCCTCTTCTGCCAATTCGGGAGCTCATCGCTTGCACACCCGACCCCGAGCAGGCCACCATTCCTTGCTCCCCCGGTGCATTGATGAGAACAACGCAGCCCACGCAAGTCCTGCCCCTCACTTCCTCGCCGAGCATCGTCGAGGTGCCCGCCTCCTCGCCCTTTTCAAAGCCGAAGCTTGGCTCGCGGCTCGCGCCCGCTGGCACGCTTTTTCGTCCTCCGCCGCCTCAGCCACGGCCAGTGCCTTCTCCGAAGCGCCCCAACCCGGACACCATTTCGCTGCTCTCGGACGACGAAGAGGATAGCCTGCAGCCACCCAGGGGTGACATTAAACCGACGGACTTCAGAGCACGCGTATCCTCTTTTGCTTACAAGCCAAGATTGGACGATGGAGCGCAGAAGAAGAAACTAAAACAGGTCTTTGATGTATTGGGTAACAAAGTTACTCCGGAGCAGGTCCGTGAGGCGCTGCGCGCTTGCGACAATGATGTGGAGGATGCAATACAGCACTTGGAAGACCAAACCCGAAAGAAGAAGCGGCGGCTTGTGCAAGGGCGGCGGCCGAGCCTCATTTCACCCAAGAAGTCTTCGCCACCTCTCCCGTCCTCTCCACCGAAGCCACAATCACCTGTACAACAAGAGGTCATTCTTATAGAGGATGACGCGGATAACTATGAGGAAGATGCCGAGTCCGCGACTGACGAAGACGACCGAGTTTTAGAATCGATCAATAATAGCACATTGCAAGAGCTTGCTGCAATGACTGGCATGAAGGAAAACATGTTGGATCCAATCATTGAACATCGACCTTTTGCTGACTTGTACGCTGCCCGAAAACTCTCCATCAACAAATCAGGCTCCCGAAAGGGTGGACGGATCAGCATCGGCGAGACTGTCGTCGACGCCGTGCAAGTCTTTTTGAATGCTGTCGCAGCCATTGATGAGGTTGTCGCCACGTGCGACGCCAAGGCCCGCACCGTCAAGAGTGTTATGGACACTTGGGACCTCGATTCCTTTGGCCACTCCAAGAGCAGAAAATCTCCCGACGATGGGGCACCTCTGACACCCAACAGCATATCCAGCTTTGTGCCGCCTCTTGTGCCTCAACAACCTTCCCTGATGGATGGCCACTGCCGTATGAAGCCGTTTCAGCTATTCGGTCTCAACTGGATGACTCTTCTCAACAACTACGGCATTGGCTGCATCCTTGCTGACGAGATGGGCCTCGGAAAGACTTGTCAGGTCATTTCATTCATATGCCAGCTGGTTGAGTCGGCTGATGGGACGCAACCCTGGCCGAATCTTGTTGTCGTGCCGCCGAGCACTTATAACAACTGGTTGGCTGAATTCGAAAGATTTGCTCCCGGGCTGTCCGTCATTGGATATCGCGGGTCGCAGCGGGAACGAGCTGAAATAGCCTACCAGGTTGAGCAGGATCTCGAGGCTTATCATGTTGTGCTAGCCACATACTCCCAAATCAATTCCGATGCTGATCTGGAAGCTATGCAATCTTTCCGCCTCAACGCCGCCATTTTCGACGAGGGACACAAGATGAAGAACCCGGAAACCAAGGTTTACAAGGACCTGCGCCGCATACCTGCGGCATGGAAGATGCTCCTCACTGGCACTCCTGTACAAAATAACTTGCTTGAAATGACGGCACTCCTGAACTTTATCAACCCGCAAATGTTTGACGGGTACATGCAACACATTCTATACATTTTCAGCCAAAAGGTGACCATTCGCGACGTTTCAAATGGCGCTTTTCTCTATAGCGAGCGAGTCAAGCGTGCTCGCACGATTCTGGAGCCATTTATTCTCCAGCGCCGCAAAGATCAGGTCCTATCAGATCTACCACGCAAGATTTGCACCACGGTACACTGCGAGATGACAGAGGACCAGAAACCAATATATACCGAGTACGAGGAATTGTTCAAGACTGCTCCCTCGCAGCGCAAATCGAGCGGCCGCCAAAATGACCAGAACAACGTGTGGATGCAGCTGCGCAAAGCTGCTCTCCATCCATTGCTCTTCCGCCGCCACTTTACAGATCGAGTCGTGACGAAAATGGCCAAGATACTTATGGACCGCGTTCCCCAGTCGGAGCTACACCAACCTGACATTAAGCACCTGATTCAAGAGCTAAAGAACTCGTCCGACTTTGAGCTGCATCTCTGGTGTCGCGACTACCCAATGCTGAAAGAATTCGACATCCTGCCGTCGTCACAGCTGAACAGCGGCAAAGTCAAGAAGCTGCTACAGTTGATTGGACAGTATCAAGCCAACGGTGACCGTGTGCTGGTCTTTTCCAAGTTTTCGCGCCTCATTGAGCTGCTGCAGGAAGTTCTCGCCAACCACGGCATCGACCACCGCGTGCTCATGGGCAGCACCAGCGTGTCGGAGCGCCAGGCTCTCATTGACGAGTTCAACCGCGACGCCAACATTCCCGTGTTCTTGCTGACGACGGGCGCGGGCGGCACGGGCATCAACCTGACGTCGGCCAACAAGATTGTCATCTTTGACCAGTCGGACAATCCGCAGGACGATATACAGGCGGAGAACCGCGCGCACCGCCTGGGCCAGACGCGCGATGTTGAGGTTCTGCGGCTGATTGCCGCGGACACCATCGAGGAGCTCATCTACAAGGCGTGCCAGAAGAAGATTGAGCTGGCCAACAAGGTGACGGGTGTCGACGGCGCGGCAGATGTGGGCGACAATTTGGAAATGGAGGTGCGGAAACTCATGAAGAAATAAG
>JARJPL010000968.1:0-11182 GCA_030782805.1 Aschersonia sp. MBC 622
ACCCTATAAATACCGCCTCTCACCCTCTGTTCCCTGACGCGACAACAACTTTCTCTGGCCAACATTTCCAGCATGGGCAAACAAAGCGCTACCGACCGCCATGCGGGGGCCGCCAAAAAGAAGCGCGCCCGTGTAGAGCAACACGCCTCTGCCGCGCCCGGCTACGGTGGCACTAACCAGCTGCTTTTTACCACGCAGCAGTCTCGTCCGTCGCGCATATCACATGAGCAACATGTTGCTGCCTCTGGTTCCGTGCGACATGGCCAGCAGACAGATCACTTCATGTATGGCTCTCAGCCGCAGCCAGCGACGGACGGCACAAACACGGAAAGCGACGGAACCGGCTCCGAGGCCAGCCTGGCAGGCAATGGCCATGATCTAGACCTGGCTGCTGCCGTGACTACCATGTCTAGCCAAATCCAGAGCCTGTACAAACTCATGCAGGAGTGTCATACTGCGATTGAGAAGAGCCACACAGCACAGAAGGATATGCGGGCTGCTGCGCAACTACACGGGGATACTGTCCGGATGTAAGTCGGCTAGGTGCCGGACTATATAACGCAGCTCATCATGTGCAGGTTGATGGACTGGCTTAGACTCAACAATACGCCCAGCGTAAGCCCGCTGCCTGGCTACGACGGAACAGGCCCGGCCACGTTCACGCCCAGAAATCCGCTGCCAGGGCCACCAGACCAAGGAGGCACGGGTCAGTTCCCGTCGAACGGTTTTATTCAATAGCTAGAGGGAGCAGGCGGCGAAGCATACTGCAGTGGATTGAGCAAAAACAGCTGTCGTCCCGGCTTTTGATCGTGTGGGTTTCTGTGTACACATATGCAGAGAGCCATTTGGAGACTAGAAGCAAATTACTACGTGATTGACGCGACTATATAAAGAATACTACCGCCGCGAACTTTGATCGTTGACCAGCTGACCACAATACGTCATGTTGAGACGAAAGCCACGAGTATTGCCACTGCGGGCAGCCGCGGTCAGCATTGTGCTCTACTGCAATCGCCATCCAGACGAGGACTATCTACCGCTGCACGATAGGCCACCCGGCCTGCCGTCTGCCGCGTGGACAGCTGCGCATAGGGAAAACCGCAGTCGGCAGCTGGTCGTTGTGCAGCAGATTGAGAATGACCGCCTCTGTGAGCTTCGCTCCCTCGCGGCCATATCGTCCCCCAACATCGCTCGTCTTCTCGCCGTGTACCACTCCGGCAAAGCCACGTTCTCTGTGCAAGAGCATGTTGACCTTGACGTGCTGGAGCTAGCCCCCTTGTGCGAGCGCGAAATCGCCGCCGTTTTTTCCCAGGTAAATGCCCCACCGTAGCCTTTGCTAAGCCACCCAGCTCACGATTCACGATGCCAGGTTCTGCGAGGGCTGCTGAGTCTTCTGGTGCTCGGCGTGGGCTTTCGTGTTGCATGCATTCGAACGACCGTGAGCGGCGCTGTCAAGATTGGTAAGTCGACGGATCGTTCACCCAGCCCCTGCGTGCTTCGTTGTGATGTATCACAACTAATAACGCAGTGCTGGACTGGAGCTATGAGCCCACAGTCGATCCGCACCTCAGACTCGCAGGCACCGCCTACCTAGCAGGCTTCTTGGAGCAGGTCATGCACGGGCTGGGCGGCGCACGCCGCGACTGGTCCTCCGAAGCAAGAGATTTTCTCCGAGTTCTGGCTGCGGGCAGCCTGCCTGCCGAATGGGTCCGTATCATCCCCCGAGCGTACACGCAGCGTCTGATTTGTGATTAGCATGCTTTTCTGTCGAGACCAAAGTCGATCAACTCCGCAGCTTGGTTTGCCCTACGAAAGAAATTGGTCGCATGCTCCGACTCCCCACCCTAGTTGCCCGACTTTACGCCGGGCCCGCTCCCGTGCAGACAAGGTGACACAGGGACATCAGCTTCATGAACGTCTCTCACTGGTTACCGAGTAACTGGTTCAACGAATAGCAGCACAAGAGCGCGTTGGAGTTGCAGAGTCATTAAATTTGGTAACACAGGGCAGGAGAGAAAATTTCGCCTCACAGAACCCCGACAAGAAGTGAACACATCGTACACCGACTATTGCGTCGGCGCCGTCGTCAGCCTACAGCCATGTGCGCGTCGGCGGCACGGCGTGTACGCAATCGCAGGCCAGATCTGTAAATCTACGATCTCTTCCCCGCGAGCCATCCGCATCGCTGTAGCTCTACAAGCGACAAATTCATCGGGCAACGACTTTTTGGCAGTGGATTTCGTGTCCGCCCCAGGGGCACCGAGCAGATCCGGTCACCACCCGCTAGCGGCGACCCGCAAGATTTGGCTGGGATGAGCTCAATAGTCTGACCGAGAACCTGAGCACCCCTGTTCGTAAGTCAGCTAGACTTCTTCGTTCGTTTAGTGTCCCGGCGCAGGGATGTCCTTCGACCATGAGAGCATTTTTCAACGTTGGGTGGACTGTCTCCTTTCTCGCAGCATTTCTGCACTAGGCCTGGAGCGATGGAGTCGGGCGCGGCGGGCTGTCTACCCGGGCCAAGCGGAGCTGAGTGCATCGTGTGTGGCTTCTTTGATCGGCGACAACGTTTTCTACGTCGGCAACGCATCCCACGCCTCCTGCGAGAGGCTTGGCCAGAAACGAGAGCAAGCACAAGAGGGCTGCAAGGAATTGGCCAATGGCACGGTCGAAGTGCCATGACCTCGACAAGGCGGCACGATCGTGCTCGCCATTGGACAGGTGTGAGGTTGACCGACCTTTGCCGCGAAGACCGCAAATAATTTTTTTTTTCCGCTTGCTGGTGCGTGCCGGCTTGTGACAAATGTCAGGTGTGTGGAGCTTCAAGGCACGGTAAGAAAAAGCAGAGCACTTCGCTCGCGAGAAGCGCATTGAGTTCCGGACCGGGCCGGGTAGCCGAAACGTGATGGCGTGCTGAAATACTGCAATTCTTGTTATTTGTCAGGGCCGCAGCAGGTTCTGCGCCTGAACAGGATGATGCAATTGGCGCGTACATCGGCGTTTTCGGTGCGTGAACGCGAATGCCGTCACCTGATGGAACCGTCATGCAGCTGGCTCTGCAGCTGGCTCCGCAGCCCTGTCGAGCGGTCGATTGCCGACGTATTCCTCAATCGGGCATACGAGTGCAAGTTTTGCGACGAAGCCTGCAGCCTGGTTTACACAGCGCCAGTGAGCGCAGGTAACCGGTGGATGCGGCCCACCATGCTGTGGGCGCTGCTTGGGGAGCCCAATTGGGAGGGTGTGGGCGCTAGATTGTCGCGAGCAACGGCGTACGACTTGGAGTGAAGTGATTTTCTGCGCCAGTCCGGCACGCCTGACAACTTTTCTTGCGGCAGGCTCTCGCAACTAGACGACGCAATGACGACTTCCATCGCAATCAGGAAAGAAAAGCCCCCCGGCCCCAACACATCGTGAGCCACGGCGCCGTTCCTTGCTCGCGCGACTTGACCGGTCATACGCCCGGTCGCGAAGTCCCTCAATGAGAAGCTCCGGCTCGTTCTTTGCGCCAGCAGGGGAGCGGCGACACAACAGCCAACAGCTGTGGATCACGGACCTCTGGTCAGCGCGGCGTCCTTGGTTTTGCTGTGTTCCAGTCCTCTTACCGAGAGACGCATAGAAATCCCGGAAGCATTTTCGTCGGCCACACCCTCGATAGCTTTATACAAGAACTGCCTTTGCCCGGACTTGAAACACTGACTTGTGTTGAGGATGGAATAGACCAAGATCTTTGGCATGCAGACATGGCCAAGATGCAGCACGCTGGGAACTTTACAGACATATCAGACGTGTCAGGCGTGTGATCCGATTGCAGTCTCAGAGATTCCGGCTTTGAGACGTCTTCTTGTGAAGAAAACTTTGCCGTCTTCTTACACCCTCCCTCGTCCTTTCATGGGCTATGTTTGTGCGCATTTTTCTACGCACGTCGCGCGCCACGCGACTCGGGTTGATGCCTGGTGTACAGGAGGAGCAGTGGACACGATGTCCGCGCAGGCATCAGCATGTAGCACGAAGAACTCATGGGGTGGCTGGGCAGCCCGCAGCACGACTAGTCTAGAGCAAAGATTTTCCTCACGTTCTTGCTGCAGGAAGCTTAGCACAGCTCAGGTCAATAACATCTCTCCAGCGTTGATGAAAAGCAGTTGATTGGAGTAGCAGGTTCTTTCGAAGCCCACATCGATCAGCTCGGCAGCAAAGAGGAAAAAAAAAAAAAAAAAAAAACCGCATACTCTAGCAATCTGGTTCCCTTTGGACCCATGTCGGGGCCACGTCTGCAATTTCCGCCTCACCCACTCTCGTGCAGATGAGGGAACGAAAGGGCGTGCTTCGTCAACATCTCACTGGTTACCAAGTAGCTGCTTTACGAATAGCAGTAAAGAGACGTGATCAGGCTGCAGGGCACCAATTCTTTACGGCACCGAGCCAACGCGAGACTTTTGAGCGCAGTACATAGACAGACTTAAACTTCCTGCAGCCCTCTTCTTACATTGCGCCGCCAGCCCAAAAAATAAAGTATGGCGGCGCCGGTAGGACGGTTACACAGCCGTTGATGATTGATCGGGGAGATCTAAGATCTCTGCCCCGCGAGCCGTCCGCAATGCTGTGGCTCTATCGGCGACAGATCAGACAGAGACAACTCTGTACGATAGGGGCCTCGCTCTAAGTGGTAACGCCGAGGCTGATGCTATCGACCCATTCTACTGTACTGCCCGGAGTAGTCTACTCAGACTTGTCGATAACCGGGCTACCCCTTGTCGACCCGCCTAGCTCGTTCGTGGGTCTGACATCCCCGGCGAAATAACAAGTTCTGTCGAATAGGGCTTGAGAAGTGGTGGCGCTACCGCACAACAAAAAAAATCCAGGCTTGAGGTTGATGAACTGGGTGTGGAGCTTCAGGGCGTGCTGAGAGAAACATGAAGAGCATTTTGCGGCTGGAGTATTGGGATGGGCGTGGATGCAGCAGTGGCGGCTCTCGCGCGCGTGGGAGAGATGGGTCTGAGTGGCTACAAGTCTTGCGATTTGTCGCAGCCATTGCAGAGAAAGAAGTTGGGAGTGGACCTGCATGTATATTTGCCTTTGAACAAGGTGATGCAAATGGCGTACGCGCGCCAGCCAGGAACGGCTTCCGTCCATGGTTCCACGCTCCATGGCCCCGGCCGACGGCCAGCTCATGATGCGACGCTAGCGAACCCGAGCGGTGCAGACTTGCCGTTGCATCAGCACCTTCTGCAGGTCAGCCCTGCAGCTGAGTGTGCAATGCGCCTCTCGTCGGCCAACCGGCCATGCCGTGTGGAAGCGCAAAGGAGTCGAGAGGCCGAGAGCAGAAGACCTCATCAAGCAAATTTCTACGCCAATTCAGCTCGCCTGGCAACTACACCTGACAACTGTCGTCCGCAGCTGTATGTGATTGTATAGCTACAGTTTAGTATAGCATTGTAGTAAGACTGTGAACAGCTACAGTACAAGCGATGGCCCCGATTGCGCTCAAAGTCCACGACATCCCTGGTAGAACTTGCCGTGAGTCGAAATTGGCTCTCTCAGCGACAAGAGAAGGTTCGCCCCAGTTCTGTCTCTGCCTCTGAAAGCGGACCATGATCGCAAATCACCATAACTATGATTCTACGAAGAGACGGCGGTGGACGAGTCTTGTCATATAAACTTCTGGTGCTGACTGCCGGCGTATGGAGAAACGCGCAATAGAGGTAAGAGGGGAATCTTATCCTTGCCTTCAAATTCAACAAAGGCAACCCTACACTCGAAGTCAGCGGTCTATTAACCAATTCAATGCCAAAGCCGACTTGGCAGGAACCGTCGGCCGAACGGCGCGTCACTGGCCTGGCACGCCTAGGCGGCAAGAAAGCAAACGCGAGAACCTCACGCTCGCCATCAATGTTGGACTTGCGCGTCGGACATATTCTCAGCATTACGAAGCATCCAACCGCCGACAAACTCTACGTCTCGACGGTGGCCGCTGGCGACAGTCCGGGTCACAGAGGCACCTTTCAGTACAAGGGGCAGGCGTGCCGCACCGTGTGCTCGGGTTTGAATGGGCTGGTGCCCCTGCACGAGCTCCAGGGTCGCAAGATCGTCGTTGTGCGGAACGTCAAGCATGTGGGCATGTGCGGCGTCACCTCCACTGCCATGTTTTTTGCTGCTGTTTCTGAGACGGGGGGCGAGGAGGGAGTGAACCGCAAGTGCATCGTGGAGATGGTCGACCCTCCCGCGGAATCGATGGTTGGTGACCGAGTCTTCTTTCAAAACTGGGAAGGCTCGCCTAAGGAGGAAATCAGCACGCAGAAGAAGGTCTGGAAGTCTACACAGCCTGGTTTCAGGACGACAGATGATCTCGGGATCGAGTTCCTGCCCTGGGAAGCGGGTCTCGTCGGCCTACCTGGCAGGTTGGTCACGGACAAGGGAGTGCCGTGTACCGTCCGTAGCCTGAAGGGAGCTGAAGTGCGGTGAAGATCCGACGGCAGTAGCTTGTTTGTCTGCGCTTCACTTGACCTCTTCCCACTCTGACGAGCCGGCGACGACTGTCAAAGCCTCGTTGCCTGCCGCAGCGACGGCAATGTTCGGGGGAGGTAGAATCCAGTCGCGAGCAGTGAACATAGTGGCAGATAGGAAAAGATAGCATTCAATCTACACACTTCGTATTGTACTAGAGTTAGCCATACCATCCTAGTGCCCTGCGCAAAGCGCACGCTCCGCTATCCGAAACATCCATTCATGCTTCCTCAGCCCGCAATCGCTCCTGCGCTTTCTTGAATCGATCGGATATGGTCACCCAGCTCGCGGCGTAGACGACGGTCCTGAAGCAAGCTCCGTCAGCCGCCTCGCCGAAGCCGCGCTCCAGAGCGTCCTGCACGAACGGCCAGTGGACGAACCCCAGTTCTCGGACCGACTCCTCCGTCAGAATCCGCCGGAACATGAGATGAAGCGGACCACCCTTGGCCCATCGGATGGGCGCGAGAAACATGACCTTCCTGCGTCTGTACATGTCCTCCGACACAAAGGGCCGCACCGCTTCACGCAGAATCCATTTTTCGGTGACGGATCGCAGGCCAGAACCCGACCCCTTCCACCAGTAATCGTCCGCGTTGCCCTGCGCAAGCCCCTCGCTCTCGTCTGGCGAGTACCGCATCTTGACGCTGGGCGGCAAGGCATTGACATGCTCCGCGAGGTGGTGGTCGAGAAAAGGGGGCCGCCCCTCTATGCTGTTCCTCATCTCGGACCGATCCCCTAGACCAGTCAGGATGGTGTTCGGCAGCAGTGTCTTCGCCCACATGTACAGCGACCTATGGAGCGGATGCCAGCGCTCCATCTTGTCTTTGGCGGCGAAGAAGGAACGGAGCCTTGAGCCCGGCACGGATCCCCGCGCGGCGAGCACCCAGTCGGCAAATATCCTTCCCTGCGGGAACAGCGAGAGCACTGCGGGAAGCGTCAGGCCGCTTTTGAGATCCAGTCCTGCATCCTGCGGACGCATCTCCAGACCTTGCGGCTTGACTATGTCTGTCAGTTCGGAAATCACGCGCGACTGCAGCGCCCGCCGCAGGCCGTCGTCGGCTAGGACCGAGCCGGCCACGCTGTGGTCGGCCTCTTGTAAGAAATCTGCGGTGAAGTAGGAGTACCCCGCAAACTGCTCGTCGGACCCTTCTCCGGACAGCACGGACCTGATCCCGTGCTCCCGCGGCAAGCTCGACAGTGCAGACTTGGCCGTGGTGTTCAGGTCAAAGATGTGATGCTCGGTGTGGTAGACAGAGTCCTCAAAGTTGTCAGCGAGCTTCTGCTCGTCCATCTCGAGCCTGTGACACTCGACCTGGAGCCCGAATCGTTCGCTGAGCCATTTCACTGTTCTCGCGGCAATGTCTGCCGGGGCGCGGGGCCAATAGGTCAGCACACGAGCATTTGTGCAGCGTGCGCCGCTGGAGCTTACCTGATTCATCGTACGTGGCATCGGTATAGCCGACGGTGAAGCACTTGATCCGGGGCGGATGACCGGCATCGTCCCTGCCGCGGCTTCCAAACTTCCTGCCCTCCTGACTCACAAGATGCGCCACGATTCCGGCGACGGCGGAGGAATCGATGCCGCCCGAGAGGTAGAGGCCCATCGGAACATCTGCTTGAAGGCGCACGCGCACGGCGTCCACCAGCTTTTCGCGGACCGACTGGACCATCCTGGCGACAGAAACCTCGTCGTGCTTCCCGCCGTTGTCTCCCGCGGCGTTCGTGGAATACTGCTGATCCCAGTACTGCCGAGTGCGCAGCTCGGATAGTGCCGACTCTGGTCCGAGCTCCATCCAGTGACCTGGTGCGAGCTTCCTGACGCCCCGAAACATGGTCCTGTCGTCGGCGAGCCATCTCGACGTGGCGATGCTCTCCACATCCCACGCCGGGGTCCAGCCCAAGCCGAGGAACGCCTTCGCCTCGGCTGCGAATAAGACTCTGTCCTGCTGCACGGTCCAGAATATCGGTTTGATGCCGAACCTGTCTCTTGCGGCAATGACTTTTCTGGCATGCCCTCTTTCGTCCACGATCACGAAGGAGAACTCACCGCGGAGGTGCCGGAAGAGCCCGGGCGCGCCGTGGGTGCTGTAGAGGGCCAGGACAAGCTCGCTGTCGCTGCGGCCGCCGAACGTGTACCCGATGCCCTCACAGTACCGTCGCAGCTCCTCATACTCGTAAATCTCTCCGATGACGACCGCGTGGATCTGGCCATCTGCGCTGTGCAGTGGCTGGGATCCCGACGGAGAAGTGTCGTTGATGGCGAGTCGGCAATGCCCGAGGCCGGCCGTGGCCTCGGCGTTCACCCACACATCACAACCGTCCGGTCCTCGATGCTTGATCAGCTTGAGAGACCTTTCAAGCTGCCTGCAAAGATCGGACTCGGTGTTGCTCCCTTCGGCTGCCGACGACTCGGACCTGGCCGAAGACGAATCGGCAGCCGCGGTGTGAGTATACACGGCAACGAAACCACACATCGCTGCAGGATGGGACGTTTGGAGGATAGCTGGTGGGTTTTCTGTGGGAGCGTGGTGTGGATTGATCTGGCAGAACCTGCGTGGCGGAACTGGCAGGTGTGTTGCTGAGGCGGGAAACGCGAGCCTAATAGCATGGGATTTTTGCTCCTAGCGTCTGGGGCAACTACCTTGTTCTTTCTCTCCAGATGATGTTTTCGCCATGGTACCTGTAGCCAAATCTGGCCATGCATCATGGTGGGAGATGGCAGTCCAGCCATGGAACGAGCGGCAGATCTTGAAGGGCCCGAAACGGCTCCTGCCTTCGACAGCATCGGCAGCAGACCAAACTCGGCCGTATAATACGCGATGCGGTTGCGCACTGAGCGATCCGAAGACGACCACCGGCAGCAACTTGCATTGCGCATGAACGACTCGTGTGTGCTGTCGCGCCCAGCTTCCACGCCGCACGATGCCATTGCAGGATTTCAACACGACCAACATGGCCGGCACGGCCAACACGGCCAGCGCGGCAGCGCCGAACCACGCTGCGCCGGAGACCCCCTCATCACTGGGTGATCATGACCTGAAGAAAGGCTTCAACGCTCGAGAGAAGTTCCAAAAACCCCTCAAATTCCATCTTGCTTTTCTCTCCATACTGCTGATGGTCTTCATCGTCTCCATCGACGCCACGGCGTTGGCGGTTGTCATACCTGTGAGTCCGCCGCCCGCGGCGCGGCCTGCAGCAATCAGCTGATGCAAGATCCAGACCATAGCGGAAGAGTTTGACGGGACGTACCTGGAGGCGTTCTGGGCGAATGCCTCGTTTCTGCTGGTCGTCACTGTTGTGCTGCCCGTGTACACGGGCCTCTCGGAGGTCATCGGCCGCAAGATACCGCTCTATGTTGCTTTCTTCCTCTTCACGGTGGGTTCTGTCATCTTTGCCACCGCGCAGTCTCTTCCGGTCGTAATCCTCGCCCGTGCGCTGCAGGGGTCCGGGTGCGGAGGCATCGACGTCCTGAACGAGATCCTCGTGGCTGACATCACCACCTTGCGAGAACGGGCCTTCTATATCGGCCTTGTCTCTATCCCGTTTGCGTTGGGGAGCGTCCTCGGCCCCCGTCGTGGGCGCCCTGCTGGGCGAGTTTGCGTCCTGGCGGTGGATTGGCTGGATGAACCTGCCCCTCGTCGCTCTCTGCCTTCCGTTGTCCATCTTCTGCCTCACGTTGAAGCCGCTCGAGGGCGATCTCCTGCAGCAGCTCGCAGGTTTCGACTGGTGCGGTCTCGTTCTGCTCGTGGTCGGCGCCGTCTCCTTGACGTTGCCCTTGAGCTGGGCGGGAGCCATTTACCCGGGCGATTCGTGGATAACGCTGCTTCCGCTTGTCGTCGGCGTCACTGTTCTTGGCGCGTTTGTGTGGTACGAGTCGAGGACCGCCCAGCCCATTCTCCCCTACCGCCTCTTCCGCGACCGCACTGCCGCCAGCGCGCTGGCTCTCAGCTTCGTGCACGGGATGATCTTCTACACGCTCATCTTCCACCTCCCGTTATTCTTCCAGTCCGTGAGCCTGGAGTCCCCTCTTCGGTCGTCCGTGTCTCTTCTTCCTTTCTACGTCATTCTGATGGCATTCACGGGCATCGCGGCCGTGGGTATCGAATGGACGCGCCGCTACGTCTGGGCAGTCAGGCTGTCGTGGCTTTTCCCGAGTCTCGGTCTCGGTCTCTGTACGCTGTGGGGAGCGCAGACGAGCCTTGCTCAGTTAGTTGGTTTCGAGGCCATGGTGGCGGTCGGGCTTGGTTCCTTGTTCACGGCCCTGCCGATCATGATGCAGGCCAATACGGAGTCCGACGCCAATGGCCACGCAGTAGGTATTCTGGTTTCTTTTCGGCTGTTCGGCGCGGCAGTGGGGCTCGCGGTCTCCGCCGCCGCGTTCAGCAACCGGTTCAGCAGCTCCGTGGCTACCCTCGGCGACATGCCGCCTGCGCTTCGCCTGTTGTTGCGAGAGAACCAAGCCTTGGGCTCGATACCGCGACTGAAAGAACTGGATCTCTCGCCTGCCGAACTGGTCGATGTCCAGGCCGCGTACGAACAGTCGTTTCGTGCTGTGTTTTTCGTTCTGACCGGCCTGAGCTGCGTCGGGTTTCTCTTGACACTTCTCGTTCGCGAAGCGTCCATTGAGTCGGATAAAGCTGGTAAACAAGAATTCAAAGTATAGGCGTGGCTCTCAAGCGACACC
>JARJPL010000969.1:0-28763 GCA_030782805.1 Aschersonia sp. MBC 622
CAATTATCCCACTCCTTTGCTTCCTCCATCATCCAATCGACCGCAGCTCCAAACATTTCCGGCATCCGAACCACTCGCCGCCTAATGGACGGCTCAAACGGCAACAATCCCAGCAATGGCGGCGGCGGCGGCGGCGGCGCCAGCGGTGCCCAGCGCCGCAATGGCACCGCGCAGCTGCCGCCAGACGTCGTCCTCGGGCGGCGCGGGCAGCGTGGCGCGGGCGACCCAGATGCGGCCGCGGGCGCCCGTGTCGCGGCGCATAAAGAGCGCCTGCTGCGCGCTGACGGTCGATGGCGGCGCGTTGCCGAGAAAGTCGCGGAGCATGGTGACGGCGACTTCGGTGCCGAGGTCCCACTTGCGCGCCGTCGGGCTAAGGGAGGCGAGGTAGAAGACGATGGTCTTGAGGAGGAGCGGAATCTTGGAGAGAATGAGGACGAAGGTGCTCAGTATCGACGCCATATTGATTTTTTTTGGTGGTCGGAGTGTGGTTGTGGTTGGTGGAAAGGGGACGAGGCCGAGACGTCGTGACCATGTTGCAGAATCGGTGGTTGCCTGGGTGGAAATGAGGCGGGAGTGGCCGCTGGGCTAGCTTCGCGTTTGTACGTTCGTAAGCTCAAGTACAAGACTCCAATATAACAAAAAAAAAAATTAATTTGATACTCTTGGTTCCAGCTTATGATACTCAACCTAGAAATACCGCCAGCCTCTTCGCCGCTCAGGCTTTATTAGGTATTCTAGAATCAGGAGTGCGAATTGAGCCCGCGTAGTGTCACTGCTGGAGAGTGTGTGCACTTTACTTGGTGGGAGCTGTTAGCCGTCAAAACTTGGCTCTGCTTTTTCGCGCACGCACAAGCAGACGGTAATTCTGTTCCATCAAGTTTAGATGTGCATGGCTTTCCTTGTTTTCCACCAGCACGCCTTTCGGAAAAATATTTAGGCCACTGTCCCTGTCCTATGGACTTGGCGGGTTTCAACTCGATTCCTAGAATATATGAGATGACAAGGCAAAGATAGGACAAACTAGTTATCATTTACAAAAACAATGACCCCAACGCCTGAATCGTCCCAAACACAACCAACTCCGCACCGTCTCCCGAATCACCCCTCAACCACCTGACCATTCCGATCCCTCCCCATCCTCGCATACTGCGTCTTGAGCGCCGGCGTATCCGCATTCACCAGCGCATTCACCCACCTCTTGTCCGCCTCCCCCTTCTCCCCGCCTCCCCTCACCTGCCTCGCCGCCTGGCCTAGCAGCAACGGCTTGCAGTTTAGGTACACGCACTCGTAGCTCCGCCTCGGCACCACAAACGTCTCGTGATACACGCCCAGATGCGGGAACCGCTGCGCCGCGAACCAGTCCCACGCCTCCCTGTGCATCGGCTCATGGGCAAAGCCGTGCAGGCTCGCCACGTCCTCAAAGTAAATGGTCGTCTTGGTCGAGAATGAACCGTCCACCACGCCCTGCCAGCCGCTGACGGCAAGGACCCCGAGCTCCGCGGCGCGCGCGCGCAGATCCGCAATCAGCTTGTCGAACCGCTCGGCGGTCGCTCCGCCGCCGGGGCAGAGCGGGCCGAGGGGGTGGTTGAACTGCGCGCCAATGTGGAACACGACGAGCGAGTCTTCTGCCGGAGAGGCGCGAAAGCTGCCATCGGGGAGGGGCAGCTGCGCGGCGGCGCGACCGGGGACGACGTTGCGCGGGAGAGCAGTGGAGGTGGTGGTGGTGGTGGTGGTGTTGAGGAGGAGGGAGACGAGGGAGATGGCGAGGTAGCAGAGGAGAGGCACGACGGCCCAGCGAGGGGGGAGGAAGAGGGAGAGGAGGCACTGGGCGAGGCTACCGAGGACGAGGAAAACGGGCAGACGAAGAATCTTGTCAAGGCCGTATCGCGCCTAATAAGGGAGGGGTAACTAGGTGTCAGTGGAGGTGGGCAGGTACTGGTAAATTGATGACGAGTGGCTGAAGTGAGATGTTTGCTTACGCTAGGAGGGGGCGTGTAGGTCCACGGGCGCTCAGTGGGAGCCAGCTTGGGCTGGAATCCTTTGCCCATTGTGATGTCGGTGAGGAGTTGACTCTATTTCCCCTCTTTCTGTTTCTTTGGATTGCCAAATTCAATTTCGCGAGGCTGGCGAGGGGGAATTGTCTCGATGTTGGCAGGAAGTGGTGGAGCTGTGTAAGTCGAGTACACACACCGTGGGCCAAGAGGGCTATCCTCGATATAGTTTTAAAAACTGTTGGAAAATTCCTGGCAAAGTGTAAAGAAAAGCTAAAAAAAAAAAAAAAAAAAAAAGTTGCTCCTTATGTTAGATGCCACAAAGGAGGAAGATGATGATGGCGGCGGCGACCAGAGACTATATATATCGTTCCGACCAGCCGGCCGGCGTCGTCGTCGTCGTCGTCGTCAGACTCGTCACGGGCTCCGCACTTATTGCGCCCCATTGCCGCATTAACAAAGAGCCCCTCGCCCACCTCGTTGCTGATGTGCTGGCGAATTAGGCACGCTTGCTTACCACCACTTCCAGCGCCTCGAGCATCACCTCGCAGGTTGCTGGACAGGATTGGATGGACGGGGCTCGCACTCGCTAGTTTTGCGGGGAATTTTGCGGCGCCAGATTTTGAAGCTCGCAACGCGAGACACAAGTAACATGTGCAATCCCTCCCTCCTCCCCCATCGGTGCTGGAACGATGTGAATCTTGATTAAATTATATATTTTGATTCGAGTCTCAGTTCTTCGTTCTTGGCTTGATGTTGGAATGCAAGGCTGACCTAAAATGCTGGTCTACAAGTTAATAGAACGTTAGCAATGCTAGGCCAATCGAGGCGATGCCTTTCTCGGCAGTAATTTTATGCGTCAACTTTTGGTTTCGTTTTACGACTATGTACGTCACAAGGTAGACTCGGACCAATTGAAGAAAGTATCATAAGCCTTAATTGACAATAAAAGCACGCCGGCTGTTCCGCTTTCTCGCTCAAGCGAGCGGCCTCTCAGGTCTCTCCAATCTCTTTATTAATCCACACCAGCTTCTTCCCCGAATCCGCCTATTCCGCGCATACACCATATCATTCAAGCCTATTGACGCTATTAGCTACTACAAAAGTCAATCCGCCTGCATTCTCGAGGGCATCTATTGCAACCTCTGCCTGTTACTTCCAACAGAATAAAAACCATCACAGCCGAAACCTGGCCAGCCTTTATCGTAGAATCACCGAAACCTTCTATTCCGAGGAACGCCGTTCGCCGCACAAGAATCTCGTGCGACAACGGGCATGTACAACGTGGGCTGGACTGTCTTGTCAGGCATGTGGACAATCAACGTGCTGTGCAATCAGAGCGGAAATAGAACCAAAGGTATAGTGTTTCAAAACCAAGGACGGGTAGATGCTCGTGGGAGAAATGTACATTGTTACGCATCACAAAACTCTAAACATTCACTACTGTTATAATTTACGGTTGGAAAGCTGCCTGTACACCATCGGTTCAGTATGGGGCAATGCAACGCCCAATTAAACTTTGATTACCGAGTGCTAATACTATATAAATGTTTTCACTGTATTGTTGTCATTCTCATCATCATCATCTTATAGTCCGACATGGTGAAGAAACAATTGTCATCTCCCCAGAAGCAGGATGAAGAGCAGCAGTATATCCACAAAAAAGAATGCCACCTCTCCGAAAGAAACAAAAGAAAGACAAATAAGGAGAACAAAGGGGGGGAGGGTGAGGAGAAGGATGAAATGAGAAAAAGGGAGAGTATAAAGAAAAGAAAATAAAAAAAGCTGAATTGTAGGCCGTGGTTGACCGAATCTATTTGCCAATAGTTGTTGCCATGTACAATGTAAATGTAATATATGTAATCAAATTTGTCGTGGGTCGAATCGCTTGTATACTGTGCCGTGACACGTCGTCGTCGTCGTCGTCATCGTCGTCTGTAAAACTTTATACACTGTTCTCCTTGTCCCGGACCTCGGGAGCCATCAAAGACTTTTCCCACTCGTCCAAGAGGTTATTGGCTGTGCGCTTCATGTTGCTCGGCGACAAGCGGTTCACCATGCTGGGGAGCAGCTCATCGAGCTTTGTGCTGCGCAGCACGTTATTACCATGCGATGCGCGCTTCGTCTTGGACGGCGTCGAGGTGCCAGACTCCTCTGCCTTTTCCGGAATCGCCTCGAATTCGTCCAAGCCGGCAGTGTGCATGGTGGAACCACTCCAGCGGCTCGACTTAACAGAAGAAGGCGAGTCCCAGTTGGCCCAGTCATTGTCCTCGAGTGTCTCAAACCCCAACGGCGTCCACGAAAACTGCTTGCCCTGGCCGCTTGACTTCGTCTTTTCAGCCATGGAAACGGCATGGACGGCTTTGCCGCCAAGTACGGACCCTTGCTTGACGGCCTCTGCTGATGAACCGAGTCTGGACTTTGTGGGACCGGATGATTTACGGTCCTGTCCCTTGGGCGTGACGTCGCGATCGCGTGCCGAACTGCCGAGCGTTCTCGTGTGCAGCGAATCAGATTGACCATGGGTGGCTGGCGCTGGTCCGCTGATGGGCTCGTCGCCCACTGCAATTTGTCGAATGTCCTCGACAAAGGCGCGCAAGCCGAGCTTAAAGTCCTCGACAAGCGGAAACACACCCGATTGTTGTGCTTGACTGAGTGGTTGCCATGTCGCGCGCTTGGACAGCGCGGGAGCTTGTGCTAGTGGTGGCACCGCCCTTTCGTGCAGAGGCTGAGCCGCAGCGCCATCGATGCTGGGCCTGTTCTCGTTGAGGTTGAACGGTGCCTCAGTCCTAGCTGGCGATAGCAGCGACAAAGTGCGTGCATGTCCCCCCCGCATAATCTTCCGGCGGCCTTGCGTAGGGGTAGATGGTGAATTATGTTGCGACTGCAGCCAGAGCTTCTTGCGGTCCATTTCGACGCTCTTTCTCGTTGGCGACATCATGGCATCCGGAGTTGGGCAGCGCTGCGGGGAAGCGAGAGCCTGCGACTGTATCTCGGCAGCCCGCTTCTGCATGGACTCTTTGGAGCTCCATTGGGTCTTGATAGAAGCGAGATGGGCCTCGGCACGGACGAGTTCCTCGCGCAGCTCCAGCACCTTTCTCTCCTGGGCGGCGATTGCTATTATAAAATCGTTGGCGTCTTCGAGAGCGGGCAGTTCGGGTGTTTGCGCCGGCGTTGGTGGTTTTGACGATAGTGTCACCGGGGGCGCCGCGGATGAGGTCGGGCGGACAAGGTCGCCCCTAGACGCAGGTGCAATGGGCAGTGTTAGCGAGAGCCTGTTGGCTTGCCGGGGCGCGGACGAGGCCATGGAGTGCGCGCGAGTATGTGTAGACCGTCTGGTAGGGGGCAATTCGCGAAATGGCCGTGGTGGCGGCGGCATGAAACTAATGTCTGTGCTGTTTTCCCTTTCCATTGTCGCGGATGTTTGTTGTTGTCGAGAACTTTCGTCGTCCTTGACCTGCGCCAGCGCAGAATCAGGGGCAGGGGAAAAGGTTGTAGACATGGCCATGGCCATGGCAAAGTTGACATTGGGTGAGAGAGGATTGTCATAGGGAGTGCGATCAGCAGCCGAGGAACGACGCCGAACGACTTGATTCGTAGCCATGTTTAGGCTTTGTTGCAGGAGATGCAGCTTGGAGGACGACGAACGGCGACGGTGGTGGTAGTGGTGGTAATTAGCACCGTGTGGGAGGGTGGCGGTCCCAGCGGCACCAGTCCTGCGGAACCCCAAGCGGGCAGGGGCGGCACGACTTGATCTGGCGATGCGCGGTCTTCGGTGACG
Source organism: Aschersonia sp. MBC 622 (assembly GCA_030782805.1). Lineage (NCBI taxonomy): Eukaryota > Fungi > Ascomycota > Sordariomycetes > Hypocreales > Clavicipitaceae > Aschersonia > Aschersonia sp. MBC 622. The sequence continues at coordinate 5,773 of JARJPL010000969.1, forward strand.
GGCTTGTATCAGATGGCGATTATCATGGAGAATGTGGAGGGAGCGGTTGGCGACGGCGATGCGCAGCTGAAAGCCCGTCATGAGGCTTTGAGTGGTGGGCAGGAAGAAGAAGAAGAAGAAGAGGGACAAGGCAGCCTGCCCATAGTTTTGCGGGTGTTGTGAAGCAGCGAGAGAGATTGGCGTTGTGTGGCTGTGGTGGGCTGGCAACCAATATCAGCCTTTGTTTTGGCGTCCGTTTAAAATGAAAATAATTCTTTTTTGTCTTGGTTGCCCCCAAAGTAGCTGGGGAACCAACCCTGAATGCTTAGGAAAAGCAGGGTATTATCGCCTTGTTTCGACTTGACAGGGGCTGGGCGCGATGGCTTGTTTGTTTCGTCGGCGGTGACGGCAGGGTCGGGTTGCGCTCAAGGTAGCGTCTGTGTCGGTTGACAACAGATCAAGGTCAAAGCGGAATCAAGAATCGGAAAAGATGATTTGCTGGCGAGACGCATGTGCAAGACTGCGATGAGGAGCGATCGATGGTTGTTTGCTTTGAGGGCGGGGAACAGAGCGAAATTCGTGGAGAAGGCCAATGATGGAAATGTAGGGCAAAAGTCTTAATTATGACGAAGCAAGGGATTTGGCGAAGCCAAGTGCACGGTGGAGGTTAATAATATTGCATCGTGTCTCTCGCGACTTGGTTTGTTGTTTATGGCATGTCTCAGGCAAACGTGGGGTGGTGTTGGGCTGGGGGAAGACGCGGGAAGGAAAACAGTGTCTTGTTTTAAAAACGACGGGGTGGACACTTTGTCAATATCGGAAATGAGGGGTCCTCCACAAATCAATGGATATTATTATGATTATTTAATGGATGAATCTGAAGCAGTCATAGACTTTTGATTCTACAATGATCTCGAGTCGTGAGCGTTCACTAGGTACTAAAATACACAACGTCAACCAAAGCCGTTTGAGCGGATGCCCATGTTTGCCTGGTCAACCAAAGGATACCCAGTGGATCATCAGCGGATCGTTAGTGGGTCATCCTTCTATTTTCAGCGGCCTCAGTGGCAGCATCCGTATCTTTCAGTGGAGACCGTTCCTGGCCCAGCACTGCAAAGCCCCAAAGCTTGGCTGCAGTCCGCTGGGGCTAGGCCTGTTTTGCTGCGGGCCGCTTGAAAACAAGGCTGTCCGCTACTACCTAGTGGCCCGGACTTCCCGCTGAAATCAGGGCACCTCCTTGGTCTCCTCACCTGATGACGGCGACAACCAGACGAGTTCATGACTATCTGTATACGCGGTCGAAATTTGATCTTTCGAAAAATGCAGGATGCGTAGATGGAGAGAGTGCCTCGAACAAACTAGTGGGCGCTACCCTAGGTATATAGCTCGACTTGAAACTTTGACTTGACATCACTCCCATTCTTGCATGGAAGACTGACACGAAATTAAGACACCCATAAATGTCATACAGTTACGCCAATTCGCGGTTCAACATTCAACACCAAGCCCCGCACCCATCTCGCCCACCCTGGCGCTCAATAGAAAACTCGTGGCGGTTTCATCTCTCCGTTTGCCATCTCCACTGTCACGTTGGAATCTGCAATACTCTCCTCGCGGTGCGCAATCACTATGATCGTACATCCTCGAAAATACTCCTTCATCATCTCCCGCACGATTTGATCTCGCCATCGATCGACCCCGCCCGTAGCTTCATCGACCAAAAGAAGGTTACTGCCTGTAAGGCGGCGGCGCACGACAGCCCGCGCGATACACAGCAGCTGCATCTCACCGTGCGAGTAGCCCACGTCTTCCAACATTGACGTCAACCCGCCCTTGCTCTCCACCTTGTCCCATATCCGTAGTCGAACCAGCGTCTCTCGTGCGATTCTATCCTTGAGGGCCGCTTCCGCCTTGTCCTCTTCGTCCGGCGTCACAGCTTTGTCATCCCATCTCGTGTCAAATGGAAGCAAGTTGTCACGAACTGTCCCGTCTAATTCAACCTGGTCCTGCGAAATTGTGACAATTCTGGACCGCAGCTCATCGCGCGGAGCAGTCCTGATATCTACACCATCAATCTTGATCGAGCCTTTGAAATCGAGAAATCCAAGCAGTGAATACAAAAGTGAAGACTTCCCACTGCCCGTACGCCCAGTTATGCCGAACTTTTGACCTGGATTGATTGTAAGTGACACGTTTTTCACCACGTATGGCTCATCTGTTTCGTTTCGGTATCGCGCTGATACATTCTTCAGCAGTACTTCGCCTCTCGACGGCCAGTCCTTAGGCAGATTGCACGTATCTTTCTCAGTCTCGATAGGAGTTTCCCTGACGAAGGAGCGAACACGGGTCAGTGCACCTATCGCCATCTCCAAAGAGGTCCACTGAATTATAAGTTGATTGAGTGTGTTGCCAATGACGACAATCGACAGAAAGGAGACGCCTGCTGAGTTTGCAGACCTCCCATGCCTGATGTATAGAGAAAGCACTGTAAGAAATATTGCCATGGCAGCCGCAAGAAGATCCGTGGAAAGTCCTAGAACCTGTTGTGCAGCGTACAAAAGGTATACTGGCTTCTGGGATCGATCCAGCAGAAAGAGAGCACGAGCCAGTACCTGTTTCTCCCAACCAAATCCCCGGATGTGAACCAAGCCATCCGAAGTTTCTCGTACTGCAGTAACGAGGGGAGCTTGCGACTCAAGCTCCAGATGCCTGAGCTGGCGTGAAGTGCGAAGATAGTATCGTTGGAGGAAGAACAGTGCCAATAGAATGAGAGGAATCAGAAGCGTCATGTATGTGGCTCCTGATAAAATGATGCCCACCTTGACCATAGCGCCAACTCCAAAATATACTGTATTGTGCAATGAAGGCGGTACACGTTTTGTCAAGATGTCCATATCCAAGCTGAACATGTTCAAGATAGAGCCGGAATCAACCATGCTCAAAAAACCTAGAGTCGATACCATGACAGTTTTGGCAAGACTCTGATGGAGACCTAGCGCTGAACGGGGGCACACATCGTTGAACAGAAATAACACTCCTGCAAAGCAGAATATGCCACACGCAAATGGCAACAGGGCGTATCCAAGAAAGTATAGCCGATTGCCGGGTGCATTATCCACCCAGATCTTCATGTAGATCCTAGGGAAATTATCCAATACACCGTGTATGGTAATGATGCAAAGCCATGTTGCAAAAGTGGCACGCCCGATTTCGCGCAGCCAGAATCGATACAACGCCTTGTCGCCCTGTTTCCGCTTCGTGTCCTCGTCCCGCTGCACACCAGAACCAGTGAAGGTCTGCGCCGGCTGTACTGCAGTCTCTTTGTTGCCTGCGTCTGCTTTCTCTTCGCACGCAGCCTCTTGGCGCAACAAGCTCAATATTTGCGAGCGGAATGCCTTGCTTGCCTGACTGGACTGGTAAGAGAAATTGCCATTGCCGTCCAAGTAAATGATGTTATCGGCAATCTCTAGACACTCTGGCAGATAGCTGGCAACTACTACAGCCGCGTTCGACTGACGGAGTATGCCGTTTTCACCGCAGAGGTTAGAGAGTATGGCAGTGGCGGTCGTTCGGTCCAGTGCACTGAAGGAGTCGTCGAGCAGCACCAGCTTGGCGCGACAGTAAGCGGCCCTTGCCATGCTGACTCTCTGCCGCTGCCCGCCGCTCAGGGCTATTCCACCGCTTCCGACCATGTAATCGACACCGCCTGGAAGCCGCGCGATATCTTGTAATAGATGGCACGCAGTTACGACTGTTTTGAACCATATCTCATTATACTCGCAAGCTCCAACAATACACTCTTTAAGGGCGAGGTTGGGTAACCAGGTGGATTGTCCCACTAATGCTATTGCAGTGTCATCAACATAGAGTGTGCCGTTGGAGATTCCGACTTCTCCAAGTATAGAATTTATGAAGCTGGTTTTTCCGGAACCTGTCGGGCCAAAAATTGCGGTAATTGAGCCAGGCAAAAGCGTAAAGCTGATACCTTTGAGAATAGGCTCATCGCTGCCGAAGCTAGTAAGGCTAACGTCGTCGAAGTGGACTATCCCAGGCGACTGTCGTTCCGACTTCTCTGTTCTTTGCATCAGTGAATGCTGGTGCGGAGATCGTCCATCTTCAACTTCGTGCCAATCGTGATTTTGAAGTACTCGAGGGTCTCGATGCTCTTCGTGGCAGAGAAATTCCCTTAAACGTTCAAAGCATCCTAGTGTAGTCATCGCAGCTGGATAAGAGCGAAAAAGTGCCGCGAGAGGAAGCTGAACAAGGGAGACGATAGCGAGAGTAGGATATATTATGGTAGGCGATATGACGTCTCCAAAAGCCCCCCAAAATAATGCCGCTGCGACGAGGATAGTTGGGCATAGAAGGTCCGCTAACGTGGCTGAGCAAATGATGCCAGCCTGAATCATTCGGTATTTTTTGGACGTCTCTATTTCACGTATTCGAAAATGTTGGATAAATTCGGTCGTCTTTGGGCCAAGGCCAAGCATCTTGATTGCAGGGAGCTGGGACAGAACCCGCGAAGTTTTTGTGACTCTGGTTTGAATGCTCTCGTTCCACTTTCTTTGCGCTGCTCTCAAGTAGTTACCATAGAAAATACCGATAAAAGTGGCGAATATGAGTGGGAAAATGATGACAAAGCTGGACTGCTGGACAAAACGCGAGAGCAGAAACATCCCTAAGCCCGTCTCGAGAAATGTGTAAGGAATCTCCACGCAAGAGGGTAGGCCGTCAGCGATGCCATCAAAGTCGGCACTCATGAGGGTCACAATGGCATTTCTCCTTGCGTCTGATAGGCTGAGCTTCATGTTTTTGTCCAAGAGTACTGAGAGAAGACCACCTCGGACACGGGTCAGCAAACGGATAGTCATGTGTTGTGACACGGCTCGGCACAGTGCAGAGCCAGCAAAGGTCAGGGCAACAGCGCCCACGAGACCGCCGCTTTCATCATGTCCGGTGCTTTCGTCTTCAATCGCCTCAACAACCCTTTGTATAGTAAAAGGCTGCGAAAATGTCAAGCCAGTAAGGATGAGCCGCGGAATCAGGACCGCACACAGAGCGCCTTTCCACTCCCAACAGCACGCTAGGAACAACGAGTGCCGTCTAGGCCGATTGGAAGACTGCCAACGCTTTGAAAGACCTGAAAACAATCGAGCAGAGGAGAATTCCAGACCAAGACTCATGAGGCCTTCAGTCTTGAGAATGCCGTGATAGCCGACATGAAACATGGGCCCTAAAAAAAAAAAAAAGGTCCTGCACCAAAAACCACTTGTTGCTTCACCGCTAGAGAGGTTCCGGATTTCTGGATCGATAATGAGGTGCCCCTTAGGGATCTCTTCAATGATGAGGAGGGCCAAACGTGTGGCGGCCATGGCGGTGGTGATGCCGCCCAGTGGAGCAAGGTCTCGCAGAAAGAATGACCGGCTTTCGGCAGCCTCTATAAGAAGACATATCCCCAAATAAAGTGAGAGGAAAGCTGAAGATCTGATAGCATGACGATGTTCGATATATAGGACCGCACAAAGTCCCAAAGAAGCAAGCAGATCCAGGGAGCTAGCAGCAGATGTCGTATCGGTACGATGATGCTTGTAGGTGAATCTAAGCACCATACTGGCGACTTGCAAGCCGACGAAGAAGCTGGCGACAGCCTAGAGCAAAACATCCGAACTAGAATTAAAGAGTGGTAGAGGGCGAGCAGCGCGATAGGAGCACTCACCAGCTTGGCCCATAGCAGCAGACTGTCACGTATATATACAGGCTGACGGCGGTAGTAGAGGTAGGTAGCCGCCCCGGAAAAGAGAAATAGGGAAGATGGAAGAATTTCAAATATTGTTTCTTCAAATAACAAGCTGAAATCGAAGGTTTGAAAGTTTAGTGGCCACCAGTATTTGTCCATTGGGAGCGACATTGTGGTCTCCCACACTAGTGCTGGTGAGGCCGGGCAGGCTGACTGGCGACGGAGTGCGCAGACTTGCGGAGCGATATGAATGAGAACGAAGGGGCTTCAAAACCTAAACCCTGAGAGACAAAGCTAGTTCAGCAAGTCGGGAGCAATACACAATTCAGATCGCCGTGATAATCTGTAAGACATGAACGCGAGGACAGAAGACGACGTGGCTGCCGAGTTGGTTGGTCGAATGGTTCTCGGGTTGGCTGAATCGCGGAACGATAACGCCCAGTGCGCGGGCGTAAGCACCTGTCTAATAGGTAAGTTAGTATGTACCTGGGGTACAGCCAGTTTCCCCGCAGCGAACACTCAATTGACACAAAGACATGCATGGCCGGACTGATGCTCGCGCGGTCTTTGTGTGCAGATTTGGTGGCGCCGGGCTGACGCCCACAAACGCCCACAACTGCTGCGAGGGTCAAATAGCGCCAGATCGGGAGCCAATGGACTCTTTCCGCGAGAGTAACCGGCGGAGGTCGGGCTGCTAATAGCAAGCGCAAAAGGGCTTGATCGTGGATGGAGGGGCACCTGCGGACGTTGAGCCAGACCAGGGTTGGGGGCTGGGGTGGGGGCCTAGTCAGTCAAACGCCTAATAACGTACTAAGTTTGTAGGCTAATTAGCCAAGCTGTGCGGTCGTACGGATAGATTGCCAAAAGTCCCCCCGAACAACGCCAACATTCCCATCATCAATCGAGCAGGCGGGCGACGACCTTGTACTCAGAGTGCTCTACCGCGCGGGACAGAGCGCTAATACCGAGCTCTTGCGCTTTGAGACCTCTCCTCGGAGTCATGTTGCCAAACGCCCACACAGACGCTCTTCAAAAAGGTATCTCGGCATGCGGAGCCCTGAAATCAACTTTTGATGTCTTGCTGTCTGTCAGTTGTTTGATACAATGACACGCCTTCTACAGCTTTGAATCCGAAATATCGATGCGGGCGGGCGGGCGGGTGGGCGTGGCGTTTGGCGGCTGGAGACCGTCAAGTGTGGTGTACGAAGCGAAGCGAACAAGGCACAACGGAGCGAACAAGTAGGAAGCAAAGACTGTTGAGAGTGCATGATACATCATTGATCGACGCTCAAAGAAAGCGCCCTGGCCAAATGAGGAGGCGGCCGTTCGAGAGACGAAGATAGAAGGTGCCACGGCGGCGTACCTTTGTCAACACCATGCTTGAACTCTTTGGCATCCTCAGCAGCTCGATTCCAACATGTTTAGCGAAAAGTTGACCATGGATGTTAGTCATGACATTCATATTGAACAGTATTAACCCATACGGGGCGAGAACGTTTGGGGACCTTGCTGATATGCGTTTCGCGGCTTATTTGGATAACAAAAGACACCTGCATTTGCCCAATCTATTTACAGCGAGCCCTGAGCCCCCAAGTTAGATAACTGCCAAGTCGTTCTGATAAATTTCAGGGCCGCGTCTATAGTTAGCTCGTAAAACACCCAACATAATCTTTGACTCGTCCAATTTTGATGTGGCTCAAACTTCCGGGCTCAGAATCTGAGTAATTACATGGTGGGGGATTTCTGCACCGATCTGGCGATTTCGGTGGGAGGCTTGATATCCCACATCTTTCCACCGTCTACAGAGCGTGAGGGTTAGTCTTTTCCGGTGAAGCGGCGGCAAGGGACGGCCTAGGTCTTGGCCTACCAGGACGAGGTGCGCCGAGCGCTGATGGGCTGGCAGCCATGATGCAAAAAATTGCCAGTTTCAAACTCATCGTAAATTGTGTGGACGGATATTGTCGTGAAATCAGTGTTGGGAAGGGTAGAGCTTTTCTGCAGGTGCACTTCGGGGTAAGAAAGCGTTCAGTGCCATGCAATGTGACAGCACGGCGGGAGCAAGCTAAATAAGGCTTACAAACTTGCTATTGTCATGTCAGCCGGTCCTACATAACAGGTATTCCGGCCGAAACTCATCCTACACTGTTAGCTCAGGATAATACTACATATATCCATGTACATACCGGGTTGAAGAACCTTTGAGTAAGCGCTGTCGAATGATCTCGTGCAGGACGTCGCATCGTTGCCGAGGTTGCAGCCTGTTCTACCGCAAGCCTTGCTCCGAACTCACAGTGTTGAGAGCTTCAATATTTCACATTGCGCGTCTCGAAAGGGAGAAGGTGGATTCTCTTTACTGCATCTACCACTAATATTTGCAAAAGTCCCTCGCAAGGTGCTCTCCTCTCACAGATGATTGGACCTAAGTTGAAGGGAACCTCATTACTCTGCAGGTGACCATATCGGCCTGCATACGGAGGTACTGGTAGAGACCACATCTTGCATTGGTAGCATTGTGGCGTGTCCTTTTTCTTGCCTGATGGGGACGAGGACAGACGCGAAGGGCTCTGTAGCTCTGACCGGCGCGTTAAAAGCTCACAGATGCGCGGCTTCCATAGGTTTTCTGAAGTATTTGGCCCCCGAAATCCATAGAGCCCAGTACACAGACGAGCATCTTGCGTTGCGCTTGGATGTTCCCTGGCAGCCTGATCTGAGGTGCTTTTGTTGGTGGCGCAGAATCCTTCCCTTAGCCAACCACGCCGCCTCTTATGAAAGCACCTGCAGCCAGCCTGCAGGTGAAGTATTGACGCACTAGCTTGTTTAAAGACTTTTTAGATAGCATACAAGCATGTGTAATTTCGCGTGACTCGGTAGGTCAGCTGTTCAAGCAAGCAAGTCTAGAACGATGATTTCCCCCGACGCCGTAATCATTCTCCGAGAGAGATGTTTACGATGGTAATTAACTAGGGGAGGTAATGCAAGAAAGTTAGTAACAAGTCGCCGGAGTTTGTTGCTCAACACGGCGCACCCCTCCTTGCTTTGACCAAACTCTTGCCCCTTATTGGTGCCCGAAATTGTTGCTTTTTTTTACCGTGCGAACAAGTGTAGGTAATTAACAACCGTCAATGAGGGCAAAACAAGCGTTTAGTCCCTGCGGTGAGCGCACTATTGTTAGCGATGGCACCAGCCAGGGCATCCTTTGCCGAGGGTGCATCATACTCAATGGTTTTCTTCTTTTGACGTTGTCGCGCTTAAATACCACTCGCTGGTGTGCGCAATCTAGACAAAAAAAAAAAAAAAAAAAATCAAATGTATCTCATAACCAGATAGCGACGAAGGACTATAAGAACATTGGTGGCGGAGGCATAAAAAGCGCCGTGTTATTATCCACATCAGTATGTAATAGTAGAAGGCTCAGCTCGCCCCCAATTCAACAGCCAAACTGGCACCTTGTGAACTGCTCCAGCGGGTCAGGTGTTCCTCCAGGCAGATTATGAGAGGATTGACAGAGCCAACCGACCGCATCGAAACCTGAGGCGACGACTGGAAAATTCAACGAAATGCTTAGGAGGATCTTTCGACAATATTTTACACAAGTCGTCACTACAGAGTCATTGACAGTAGCTTTTTGAAAGCTCCAGTCCGATTTGAAAGCTCCTGCATTTTCGCCGCCTCACTATCGCAATGGCTGCATCAGACATGCTTCTATATTTTAATCACGGACGAGGTATGCCAGCTATCTTGAAAGCTGATCCGATCAGGAGAATCAGTTGGTTGCTAAAACTTCATACAGTGGAAAGAGTAAAACTAAAGCAAAATTACCCAAGTTTCCTTGATGGAGAGGATCTCGCTGAGCGCAACAATACAGGGGGCCCGCGCCACATTCCAGGAATTCACGTCGCCATCAACTTTGAGCGTCATCCGAATATCCAATTCTCGCACGGGTTTGGCCTATGGAAGCAAGAGCGCTTGAGTTTCGCCGAACTCGCCATGTTGCGGCTCATGAATGACCTCACAGAGGAAGAAAATTGGCAGTCCAAGGTTTTCGACTTTTCTGCGGTGCAGAGATGGAAAGCATTAGCTCTTTCTCGATACTTTGCCAATCATGAACTCTGGGACTGGTGCCTCTTCGAGTTGATGGACAAGGCAAAAGAGCATGACTTGTCTCGGTCCATCTTTGCTTTGGACTCTGCATCCCGAATTTGCAAATCAGATCGGCTGAAAAATACACAGCTACTCAAAAATCTGCTCGATAACACGGGAAGACGTTCCATATCGCCCTGGCTGTATCCTTTCATCTACGCGGGGTCACCTATTCGAGCGGATGGCCGGGCGGTCAACCTCGAGAATATCACGAGCAGCATCGGCGGTGGTATCATCCCACCGCGGCCGTTCTGGGACAATGACAAATGGAGTGGCGAGATGCAATACTACTCGAGCAAATCGCAGTGGCTGGCAGCGGATATCACATTCACTGGACCAGGCAACGTTGTGAGCTTCCTGTCACCAATCAACAATCTACATCCCCTCCGACACAAGCCATTATACTCTGCTATAGAGAATTTGATAACCGAGTCTATTCCTGAGTGGAACAAGGTTCTACTTTACAAATCACTTCAAAGAAATGGACCACGAATCAAATCGCAAGAGAGACGACGCTGTGACGCGTGCCTCGGTACCACAAGTGGGACTTGCTTCTGTGCTATCGAGCTTGGCAACTTCTCCAGATGGATGCAAGGTGGGATCAGTACTGGAACAGAAGAACCTCCTCTAGGCTCAGATTGGAGTCCGACGTCAGCCTTGAACGGCAATTACACTAATGTCAAAAGGCTGTACGACAGTATATCCTTGAGCCAGGGATTCAGGGACCGTGGTCTGCAGGTCTACATTGAACTGGCGCATTTAGAGATTGATGCAGACGGAAATATTCCGGATGAAGATTCGAGGTGAGCTCCTCTGGCCTGCAACATGGTATGACGACGATGATTGACAAGCAACCAGGCGCTTTGAATGGGGCCTCAATGGCAACCGCAACGAGCGCATCGTCGCCACCTCGCTGATATGTCTGCGTCGAGAAAACATCAAAGATCAGTCTGGAAAAATATCCTTTCGTTCCGAGATCAAGAATCACGGTGGTAGAGGAGAAGCTGCTGCCAAGGGAAAACAGCCCAGCAGTTCTATGCCCACGGCCGTTCCTGGGAATCCTCTTGAGCCGCAATTCCAGGAGCTAGTCAGCATCAGGCTGCCAGAAGGACGAGTTGTGACGTATCCAAATGCTCTTCAACACAAATTCGAGCAGCTAGACCTCGACGACGAGTCCAAATGTGGGCGGTTGCAGTTTCTCGCCATACACTTGGTAGATCCTCACTATCGTCTCTGCTCGACACGGCATGTGCCGCCGCAGAGCGTATCATGGTGGTGGGAGGCCGCTAGGCTTGGATTTGTCTGTTGGCAACACAAGGCTCCCCTCGAGATTAAAAACCTCATTGTCGACTTTGCCATTGGCGAGGGCTGCGGGCATTCTATACAGCAAGCCGAAGAATCTGAAGATGTCAGCGAAGCATCGAATTCTGGGCTACGCTTTGCACCAGACAACTCGCCGGAGCAGGTCCAAGAAGAGAAGCCCATCAGGATCGAGGCGGCGACGCGGATGAGGCAAAAAGCCGTGGCGGAGCACGGCACCATAATCCGAGCGCTGAACCACTCGCGAATATATGGCGTGCCCAATCGGCTGCGCGTGTGGTATAGACAAAACTGCTCTACTACTGGTGTGCCCCTCGATTACAGCGAGCCGGATGAATCGGGGACAATAGCCGTCAACTGTGTTGTAAAGAGCGACGGGGATCTTGTTTGGGCGCCGGAAGATGGAGAAGATTCTGACGACGAGGATTCGGATGAGGAAGAGGATGGCGCGTTGCCTGGCAGTATGGCGCAGGATAACCAGACTCAGCAACCAGATGATCAAACGCAAGGTGATCAAATGCAAGCTACCCACGCACAATCCGCTCTGTTGGCAAACAATCAGACACTGAACTACCAGACACTGAACCACCAGACAGAATATCACCTTGTATCAAGTGGCTCGGCATTAACTTACCAGATGCCAGTCTCTCAGGAACAGACTGGCCAGGAGCAAAATGATGAGCAAAATGATGAGCAGAATGAGGAGCAGAATGATGAGCAGAATGGTCACTTGCAGGACGAGCAAGGTGACCCAGAGCAGTCCGAAAGTGATGACTACGACGCTCAAGAGCAAATCCTCGAGCAACTATACACCGATCAGCTGCATGCCTCAAGATTGCGTTTGCAGGCGCAACAAGTAAGGGGAGCTACTTCTGACGGTGAAAGCCTTCCCTTGCAGCCTCTGGAAATCCCTGAGAGGCCACTGAACGGAGAGTCCACAGGGTCCGACTCAAACTCCAGAAAGCGACACTCTGTAGGTGAAGGACATGGAACTGTTGCAAAAATGAGGAGAAGAGAGTAAAGTCTCACCACTGCGGTTTGATTCGACGTCGGTGTGAGCTAGAGTTTGGTGACGCATGCTTGAGGGGGAAACATTGTACTCGGAGTTGTGTGATGACTGGCATGAATATCCTGCATGCTTCTTTACAATGACGATTACGCTCTCAGGTTAGGTCACGCTCAGCTAAAAAAACATGCTGATGTTGTGTTAAGTTATTAAGAGGCCTTGATTAACACAGGGTCACTTTGAAGCAGGCTATTCGACAGCATGTTCGGAAAAGCGGCGCCCGAGGGGCCACGAAACGGTGCCTTTGAAAATTGCCACCAATTGAATCTAGACAAGAATTGGAAATCTTTGTAACAAGTGTACCCTCACAGCCTGACCAATTTTTTTCTGCTTGCATCTCGCTTCTGTACAAAGGTACCAAAGTCTTTTGCCAAGCGCCGCCTGAAGCTACGTTGAACGGGTGAACGGGGAGATGGGTGGGGGTCAAGCGGACCGTGAATTATCGCCAGTAGTCGTGAATTATCGCCAGTAGTTGAAGACAAATGAGAATGAGATGTAGGCATCTCGACCGACCGAGTCAAATGCGCGTGTATCGTGGAGTGATGCAAAGATTGTCTTGAGCACCCAGCAGGGTGGCGCCTTGTGCGCTTACTCGCCCAGATCTATGCATGAAATGAGATTGATGCAGAAGTGTCTCTATTTTCCATCACGAACATGCACTACAAAATGTATCATGTCTCGAGGTACCAACATTATGATCCGAGTTTACCGAGTCTTTTCATGTCAATTGCGTCGTCCGCATCGTCCGAATCGACAACGTGAGTCCGTAGAGGCAGTACATTTTCACAGAGCTCCGGAGCAGAATATTCTGGCTAACGAGTCGTTGTTTACACCGTCCCAGAATTCCAATGTGGTACTTGAAAAGCCGACGATACTTGCAAGAAATGTGGGCGAAGAGAAATGATGGGCCTCAGCTAGAAGTATGTTGGAGCTTTTTTTTTTTTTTTTGCAAATGCGTCAAGAAATCAACTCATCAACAAGATGCAATATTGCCACTCGAGCTGTCCAGAGTAGGCCAACGACAACAAGGCGTATCAGTCATTTGCCTAGCGTGCCAAGGCGGGTAACATGATATTTCCCGAGGATAGGAAATGCGATATTAGCTTGCCACGAGGAAAGCTGGCCGCCAAGAAACTGGCTTCATCTCGTTTGCAGTATAGTTTTTTTTTTTCAAAGACATGGGATATCTTTCCTGTCTTCGTTCACAAAGTGCGGCTGTTATTGGTGTTGCGACATGTAATAAAGAAGGGGGCTTTCGTCGATTATGCTAGCAGCCCCAGCTATGGGGCAATCTACGATTTTCGGGCAATATATCTGAGGACGGCTCGCAAATGCACCGAAGAGGTCAAGGACTTCATTAAAAAAAATAAAATAAAAAAAGGAACGGGCGCGCAGATGAGCCTGTCGGGCACTGAAAAGGAGAAGGGAAAGAAGAAGAAGCAGAAAAGGATGAAACGCCGGGTATGGCTTGCGAGTCGCCAAGCTCGGAGCTTTTTCTCTACACGATTCCGGTTGCAAGAGATGGTGTAATTACAGATGACTCTTTATCCATGCGTTCCAACGAACCAATGCCAAAGTAGAAAAGAAGAAAGGTTCATGTGTAGAGGCCAAGATTGGCAAAATAAGAAAAAAAAATGCGACAATTTTTAGGCTATTTCGATCTAATTGTCATTCTAATCTCTTCATTGAGCGGCGGGCACGAATTAACCCCGAACCCAGCCGGCCCTTGTCCTTTCTTTTGTGTCAAGTTGGGTTTCGCATCTCTACGAATCCGGCCGGAACACCTGAACAAAACCTTGGGCAAACCAACCCTCCTCACCCTCTCCCCCCATTTTTTAAAGCCAACCAACTAATAAAGCCCCTCACGGACTGATTTCATTAAAACCCGCTTATTCTTTTGCGACTCCGAGCTGGACCCCTCCCTCTCCGTGGCGGCCGAATCGACTTCCGGTGCGGGCTGCACCCATTCTATTGTCGACGTTTCTCCTTTCGGAACGCGGGTGAGCCGCCGTGTAAGTGAAGGCCAAGGTGTTTCATGACGGTTCAAGTTTAACAAAAGACTGCAGTAGGTATTCTTTCAACACTTTGTTCTAGCTAGTCTAAACCATATTTTAATAACGAGCTTGTTTCCCTTTTGTTTTCTTCTTCTTCTCCTCCTTCTTCTCCCATTACTCTTTGGTTCTTGTCTCGTTCAACTACATTGCTTTGCGCTTGTTCTAGATTTCTCATCTTTTGCCGTTGGGCAACCACTCACTCACTCACTCACTCTCACTCACTCACTCTTCTGGGTTCTCTTCCGCGTTGACGTGGGTTTGCCGTCTCTATCTAATTAAAATCCCGACCATTACCTTCATTCTTACATAATTCGACTTGTAAAGCACTGGATTGCTTATTGTTCCGACATTTACATTAATATCAGTTGCTGGTTCAACCTGCACAGTTTCACTCCTTTATCACGACTTTTCAACGCTTCAAGTCCTCCTCTTTCCTCACAACAAATCTTCAATAATGCCTTCATTAAAGACGACGATGCTCGCGGTGCTAGCCGCCACGGCCACGGCCATGCCCGCTACTGTCCGCCTCACTCCGCGTCAGATGCAGTACCACTCGCTCGCCAAGCGACAGCAAGAGGAAGCGGCTGCTGGTGGCCTGAGTGACTTTGACATTTTGCAATTGTACGTCTCTGCCTTGCCCAACTTTTCTTTTCTCTCTCTCTCTCTCTCTCTCTCTCTCTCTCTCTTATATAATCTGTCAACTAACTCTCCCCTTTCCCACAGCGCCCTCACGCTCGAAAACCTCGAAAACACCTTTTACCAGCAAGGCTTTGCCCGGTTCCCCGCCTCCGACTTTGCCGCCCTCGGCCTCGACGAGCAGGCCATCAACGACCTCCAGCAGATTGGCCAGACCGAGGCCCAGCACGTCGGCCTGCTGCAGTCCTCCCTCGCCCAGGGCGGCGTCCAGCCCGTCCAGCCCTGCGAGTACGAGTTTGGCTTCACCGACGCCGCCGGCATGGTGCAGACGGCCGCCGTCCTCGAAAACATTGGCCTCTCCGCCTACCTCGGCGCCGCCCCGCTGCTCTCCGACAAGGCCATTCTCGGCACCGCCGGCTCCATCCTCACCATCGAGGCCCGCCACCAGTCCTCCATCCGCGTCTTCTCCAAGCAGGTCGCCGTGCCCCAGGCCTTTGACGCGCCCCTCAGCCCCCGCGCCGTCTTCTCCCTCGCCGCCCCCTTTATCAAGTCGTGCCCCGACGGCTCCAACCTCAAGATTGACCCCTTTCCCAAGCTCGCCATGATGGATGGCCCCGTCGGCGAAGGTGAAGCTGCGGCCGGCGGCAACGGTACCGAGGAGGCAAGCAGCAGCGAAGGTGGGAGCAGCATGACGCTCTCAGTCGGCTCCGAATTTCGCGTCCAGGCCGAAGGCGGTTCCGAATCCACCGCGACCGGCTGCGGATTCACCTCTGGTTCCAAAACCTTCTTTTCCGAATTCAAGGAAGGAAAGTGCAACGTCCCCGAAAATGTGGCTGGCGTCACCTATGTAACGCTGACCAAGGAGACGCCGCTCGACGGCAAACTGTTGGACGACAACGTTGTTGCTGGTCCCATGGTCGTGACTATTACTTAATAATTCTACCTATGAATATGTGTTTTTTTTTCTTTCTCTTGTTCTTGTTACAAAGGCGTGGCTCAATATTTTTTCTTACCCATTAGCACTGTGTGCGGACTAGCCAGCTATTTATTAGCTTTTATTCTTATTTACATTGGGTTGCAACATTGTATACACATCTACGCATACTTTGTGACCGATAAATGGAATGCAATCAATCATGTCCAACTTCAACAGTATTGTCCAGTCTGGATCTGGCATCATCTGCAAAATGCACAAGTGCCCGAGAATCGCATCCACCATATGGCATCATCGGGCATCATGGCCCGCCGCAGCAACCGCATTACATCAAAATGGATGCACCACGTCTTTGACAGCTCGACCCTTAAACTTGGCACTCCGTGTTTGGTAAAGACCGGCACTAGGCTGCTGAAACCGTGTTGAGGCATCATGGCCCTGTAAGAAAGTCAACGCCCCAGCCACGCCAGCTCTCTGACACGACCCAGTCGCATCTCCACCAATCTGCCTCACATTCATCTCGTCTCTGTCATCACCAGAGCCATTCCAGCCAATCAACATCACACCTCATCGTCTCCACCAGCGATAATCAACGGTTTCATGACAAATCTCTGGCATGAGCATATTTTACTACTGGTATACTACTGTAATCACTTGCTGCAGAGCTCACGGCCTTCCAACCTGACATAATTTCATGGCCAACCGCGAGCTCAGCCACTTCCTCGCAAGCTAATTGAAACCCTGAGCGTGCAAATGCAGCTGCCAATGCTTTTATCAACGCCATGTATGCCTGTCCTGCTACCGCCTCATGCGTACCTAATCTACATTGTCGCTCGATGGGGTATTCATCAGGAACGGCGTATTCCGTGACAGATGTCGTCATGTCGTAGCTCCATCATCTCGTATTCGCATTTCCTCAAAAGGGTCTGGCGTCGAGATATGCCTGAGCCTTGGCCCAAGCGGCCTTGTCTTCGGCACGCAATTCCTTGCTGTCCAGAGTCTGCAAGCCTTGGTTGATGGCATTAACAAAATCAACAACGAGGCGGACATCTTCCGTCAGGGCCTCGGCATATGGTACAAAGGTCTTGGGAAACTCTTCCAGGCGTGCAGCCCGTGCCTCCTTGCTGTCGCCAGCTTCATCATCGTCGAAAAAGGTGCGCACAGCGATACCCAGGCCAATGTCGGGCTCCTGCAAAAATGGAAGCCTGTCATTCATTAGTATTCTTCTCGATTCATCAACCGCGTAGCAACTTACTTTTGGCTGATTTCAAGCTGGTCGTCTCTCTCACGCTTGCATTGACCGTACATGAACATGGACGCGACAATGGCCTCGATCAGATCCCGATCGGCTTCACGAACAGCCGATGATAGAGAACGGAACATGAGCAGGCTCTTGTTCAGGGGGCCAGTGTAGCCAAATACTTGGTGTCGCAGCTTAAGGAGAGTGGCGGCTTGGCTGATGAGAACCACGGCAGCCTTGTCAGCGTCGCTGCCCTTGCGGGGAAGACCCGGGGTGCCTTCATGGTACTGTCCTGTCAGCAAGCCAAACTTGACAAGCTCAAATGCCAAAAGTGCAGCCTCGTCGAGAGCAGGCGCATCAGGGCGAGTTTCCGTGGCTTCCTTGAGAACCAGCAACGTGGTAGCCAGGGCGTTACCCCACTTTGTCAGCTGGTGTGAGTCGTTTACGTAGCCGCGGAGGTGGAGGAAGCGCCAGATAGCAACAGAAACGACCATGCCGGTACTATCGACACCGCGTATCACCTTGTCACGGCTAATCGTCTTTTCGACAAAGTCCGTGTTGGCAAGAGCGAGGACCTCGAGATACACGGGACCAGCAAAATCGGCTGGAAAAAATTCACGCAGATCCTTTTCCTTGACATCCCAGGTGCCGACAACCTGAGAGGGGACCGGCTGCAGGGCACGGTGGTTGATCTTGTGGGAAAACTTGGAGTCGAACCATACACGCATGGTAATGTCCTTGTGTCCAATGCCGCGATGGACTCTGGGAATGATAAGCCCAAGAGCCTGCTCCTTGATGGGCACGATTTTGGAAGTCATGAGCTTCTTGTACTCGTCCGAAGCAGCTCCGTCCAAGGTTGGCTGCACGAGAATCTGACCGTGTGTTATACAGTTCAGCATTCTGGAGCCAATCAAGCCAGTGTTTAGGTAGTGAAACAGCTCGGCAGGGAGTTGCAGACCCAGGTATTCGTGATTGTCTTGAGTGAGGTTATCAAAATCATTGACTCGCACTTCGCCTTGCTCGGTAATGTGGATAAAGTGATGCACGGCCATCCTGGCTTTGCGGTACTTGTCGAGCCAGTTGGGGTCCTGGGAAACGAGGATATCGTTAAATGATGCGCATGCTGTCGCCACAGACTTATCCGATGTGCGCAGAATGTTGACAGCATCCATAATGGTGAAAGAATGCTGATAGATGGAAGGCTCCAACAGTGGAGGAAAGGGTGGAAGAAAAGAAGTACCACTCATGAGCAGGGCGTCAATGAGCATAGCCTCTCCGACTCCAAGAGCTCGCATTACGCGCTTCCTAGAGATGGCAGTGACAGTCTTGTTCTCAAAATCGATGCTGCGGATGACACAGTCCTTGACAGGGTAAAGCAAAAGCTCCTGTGAGCCCATGACACCGGCGCATTGATCAGAGTCGAGCATTTCAAAGTATGCGAGCTGCCAAGTTTTAGTCGATGGTTGTGATATGTCGCGAGTATCGCTTACCTGTGCGCTCGCATTGTAGGGAGCGACAAGAAAATGAAGATTGCGTTTCTTCAGAATCGCCTGCAGGAGCGGATAGAGGTTCTGAAGACGGAATGCACCTAAGCCTGGTCAGTGTGAGTTGAGGGACGGTGACAAACATGCGTACCGGGATTGGCGCCAAAGGTATTAACGGCCTGCTCTGCTGACGATTGCGAGTAAAGATTCCATGCCTCTTCAGTCTTGACATTGGCAGCACGGCCACGCTTGAGTGACACTTCATCCTGGCCGGTGATGGACTGGCCGTCAAAAATGAAGAAAGGTATAATGTTGCTCTTTTCCCAAAGATCCAAATTCTGGTTGATGTGCGTGTTGATGCCGGTCAGGCCGCCGAGGGCTGAGAGGAGAGGCTCGTGAGCGGTTGTGGCGTCGAGGATGTGGCCGAGGTAGTAAGACGCATCGATGGCAATGGCGCAGTTGTCGAGCTCAGCCAAGTCAAAGGAACTGTGCATTGTTAAGAGTGATTCGACGCGCGCGAGAGATGAGCGCATACCTTGCTTGGCCATTAACCCAGGGATCTTCAGCTAGAACTGCGAACAGTCAGTAATTGATCATAGAAGAATTATGACGGGTATGAGATCGATATGTGATGAGGAGCCAGCTTCGTTTTCGATGAAGACCATAGATCACCGCTAGGGCCTTCTCGTTCAATGACTTTGGCCTCTAGCTCTAGTATCACCAAAACTGACGCAAGCTAAGGGGTGGCATGCGATCGGGGCTCCACGAGAAACAAGACTGTACGTGCAGTCTATGCTTCGCAAGCTTCCATAGTATCCTTGCAATACTAGGCTCGGCATTCTGCAGCTGTCGGCATAGGATCAGCACTCACAAGGCATGTTGTGCGGTGTACCGCAGAATATATTTTTGCAAGAACGACTCGGAGCGTCGGTGGCGGGTGATGCGCTAAAAGACGAAGAAGAGTAGCACGTAGCTGGTCGCAAGTTGAATAGAAAACGAGGTGCAAGGAGCGTAGTGCGGCGAGCAATGGCAACGCCTTTCGAAGCAGAGTGTCGTGCAGAGAAAGAGGGGTCGGGGGACGGTTGATAGTTATGGGCTGACGAGAAAGAGTTCTATGGAAGCAGCGTCAGTCAGTTGTCGGCTCTTGCAAACGCTAGGCCAGCAGTGTGACCAGCCACTTCTCTACGAGACAAGTGCAGGAGAAAAACTCACCAAGAGAGGCAACCAAACCAATCGAAATGGCTGCCGTGGAGAAGTGATACGCTCGCTGCCTCTGAGAGGTGTGTCTAGAAAGTAGAAACCAACGAGAATATACTTTTTCTGTCAAAGGCGCGCGCGTGATGGTGCCTGGGAGGCACTGTACTAGGCGGTGTTGAGGTGGACTTTGGTGGGGATACGATTAGTCAGAATCAGCCATGCGGCGCAGAGAACTGAAGAGACATATCATGGCATGATAGATAGGTCAAACTTGACTTGACTTGGTATTATCATTTGTACTACTCTATTGTGTCATGGGACTTGTATTATGCCAATGTTTCGTCCAAAAGCTGAAGCGAGCACTCTTCATCTATAAGGTCCCCATGTATCGATTTCATGAAAGTTCAGATAAGTTTACTGGTGATTTTTTTATTTTTTAAAAACAACTTAATCTTAAAAAGACTGATAAGTCTATGATGAGGCTGTTGAACAAAAGAATATACAAACCTACGTAGCTTTCTGGCTATTCACTTCCATGGCAGTGGCGCTTTTAGACCTATGATAACCCTTTGGCAGTGGAGGAGGAAACTTTAAGTGGCTTGCAGGGTATACCTGACCAACCAGTGGCAACCAGAGAGCCAGGAACCTCGAAACAAAGAGTGTAGATACGGCTGAGCATAAAGCACGTAGACTATGCATACCTCGCCTAGACAATGCACCTAGCAGGGCTATATCCTGTGGTACTGAAATGTAGTGGCCTTTGTTACCTCAAATTTCTGTCAAAAGGCTAACTATTTACCCCAGCCTGTCCAGTTTGCTCTGTGCTTATTCGCAAGCCGTTATGAGTTTCTGACTATTATCATGCATGGCTCCTCGTGCCTGACCGACGTCTGCTTTTCCTTGTTCGCTTGTTCATTGATTCCGAGTTCATTTATTTCGAGTGCGGAACTTTTGGCCTTCTTCGTTGGCTCTATGTTGTTGTTTGTTCTTGACTTGTTCCCGCTGGTCTCCGCAGCTATTTTTAGCTTGATAGGCGTTGGTCGATCTACCCACCACCTTGAACTTCGGCCGTCGTTCCGCTTCCAACTCCCTGTGCATGATGAGCCACTTTCTACTTGCTCATCTTTGCTCGGGCTGTCTGAACCGTGCGCAGCAGTGTGAAGAGAAAGACGGGCGCGTAGGCCCATAAGCCAGCCTCGAATGTCGGCCAGAAAAACGGGGGAATCCATTTACCTCCAATGCTCAAGTAGTGGATATGGAGTAGATTCTTGTGGGAGTAGCCGTAACCGTATATCAGAAACGAAACCCCGCTGACGGTTTGTGTAAACGAAGCTGTCAAAGCTGTATAGCCGTTCAGGCGATGGAGGGTCAGCGATCCCTTGCGCAGAGAGTCGACATGCTGTAATGGTATGGCTATGCACCATACCATCGCTGGCCCCGCATGCAAGCCATGGTAAAGCCATCGAGGTGCTGTCTGGTGTCTGTGATCGATAATAGTAAGGCCCGTCTATGAGAAAGTTGTTCATAATTCCAGCTCTTATTAGCAATATGCTGACTGGGCCCATGCCATTATGTATGTACTTGATAGCTATTGACGTAAATTTTTATGGAGGGCTTGATTCACATCATCAAAGGTGTGGTGGATTCGCCTGTTTGCAGCGACGTTATTAGCCGGGGCTAGTTGACTAATCTTTCCACCTCCCCGAGGTCATTGCTATTCTCAACATAGACTGCCTCGGTAGTTTGTTTTTTAAAACTTTTAACTATTCCCTGCATTTATAATGGTCATAATTATTCTACATCTTTTCATTGAGCCACCAAAACTAGTGCTGTTCAACCGAAAATCCATTTCGAATGGCTTCCTCACAACTAGGGTCTCCAAGAGGAGGTCCTTTATCGCTACTTTTATTTGGTATTGCCATCCTTGCCTTGTTTGCTTTGCTAGCCTTTCCCGTCACCAATGGCTTCTTTGGTGCGATCATTCATCAAGTACAAAACCAGAAGATAGGGCTGAATCAGTCTCACTTTGACGCCACCTTGACGGGTTGGAAACGGTTCGACGACGCGGCGAATGCCCTTACACACTTTTTCTATGATCTTGTCGATACGTCGAGCGCCGACATAACGTTCTTCATGGTTCCATTTGGCGCATCTGTAATGGGAGTCACGCTCCTTGGAATGATTGAGAGCAACCGAAAGGGAAACAAAGGGCGAATTCCTGCCTTGTAAGCACTCCACTTTTGATGACCTCTATTTTGGCCTTGAGCTGATCTCAAAAAGTTACACCACAATGGCCGTGCTGGGTCAACTGTTAGGATTGGGTCTCACAAGCCCAGTATTCTACGCCCTATCTTTGAGGGAACAGAGAGTGTCTTGGAACGCAAGCGATCTCAGTGTTACTCCGGAGGCGCTCTACACGATACCAATCAGTGTTTTTCTGGGAATGGCCGTCCCGACCGGTCTTGCTGCGCTGCCGGCGCCTTCCATCGTGTCAATTAACCAAAAGGTCAATCTAGTGAGGCTTTGGGTAACGTTTCCTCTCTTGGTCCATCTCATCCATCTGGCTCTGACGCCTCTTGCTCGGCGGATCCTCAAGCAGAGTGGACAACGCGACAGCCATCGACGTCAGGGACTGCAGTTTGTGTACGCTGTCGGCCTACTCTGGAGCGTAGCTCCATACTGGTACTTCTTGGCCGTGGTATTTTCGGCTTCAGCATTTCCTTTTGCCTTTGCGCCAGAGTTTGCAAGAGTTTGGAATTTTCGACACATGCTTGGGCTGAACAACCCTTTCTTGCTCGGCAGCCCGTTGCCGCCCATACCCACTGGAGAACTTTGGTTTATCCAGTGGGACTTTTGGCTGATTGGTGTTTCTTGCCTCGTCTGGGCCCTGTCTTTGAGACTCGAAACTCCGAAGCTCGACGCATTCTACCCCAAGGCAGTGATTGTCGTGGAAGCGCTCACGTACGCCGCAACGCTCGGG
Organism: Aschersonia sp. MBC 622; assembly: GCA_030782805.1. Taxonomy (NCBI): domain Eukaryota; kingdom Fungi; phylum Ascomycota; class Sordariomycetes; order Hypocreales; family Clavicipitaceae; genus Aschersonia; species Aschersonia sp. MBC 622. The sequence continues at coordinate 28,540 of JARJPL010000969.1, forward strand.
CCAGTGGGTGCGGCAATCGTTTTGATATGGCAGCGGGACATGCTGCTAATCAAGGACGACGATCGGCCTAAACAGGCCTGAGCAGGTACAGTGCCATGAGAGTAAACATTGTTTGGGCAGGCCGAAAGGAAGTGTCGCGAGGCGGATTCGACAGTGTCAGAAGTGGCTGTTGGGCAAGCATGCGGGGGACAAAAAAAAACGAGCGCTTTACCTAATAATATAGC
>JARJPL010000976.1:0-12755 GCA_030782805.1 Aschersonia sp. MBC 622
GTATGAGCCGACTCATGAGTAGGGTGCTTGACGGAGTTCCTCTAGAATGACAGTGTCTTTGCCCTCTCTTCGTCTAATAATCGTGGCGGACCGGTGCGGCCTGGCGGCCTAAGTGGGTCACTACGGGGACGGATGCGGGCCGGCGGGCCGTGACGCAGCTGACAGCTTAGCTTCTTTTTCTATAAGTGCTCTACAGGAATAGGACACTAGCTTCCAAAAGTGTAGTTTGTGCTTAGAGGGTCATGTGCGTTTCTACAGGTTAGCCATCATGGCTGCTTATGATGGCCGTGCTTAGGATGAACTCGAAGTGGATGGCTAGGGGCAGAAATTATACGACTAGCAAGACATATGTCGTTTTCTTCTAGGCCTTTGGCAAAGGGATACATACGACTGCCTGTTCTTTGTTTCAGCCCATCAGAATCTTCACATCAACAGAGGATAGCGCCATCCCTGCGAAAGTGGATGGTGCCAGGTAGGAGCCATTTTCATAGTTGGCCTCAGTAAAGAAGCTGCACTGCTCCGTGGACGTATCTACGTCCTGGGCAGGATCCAAAGTGCCTGCCACAGCGCTTCCAACGTCATTGTGTGTCAAGTCACACAGCTGCGCATCGTCGAGGCTGCCAAGGTTGCTGACTGAGGTACTGGCTACGGGCGACGTTGCTGCTGAGGTCATGCGCGGTGAAGGCGCCGAGCTCGCCAAGTATTCTACTGTCGCCAGGTCCAAGTTGAAGCGCCTGCCAACAGACATGGCGTCTTCGTAGGAGATGTAAGTCCCTATGAATATTGCAGTACCTTTGCGAATTACCGTTTTTGTGATTTCGGGTCTCGTCCGTAGGAAACTTGTGTGAAAAGCGGAGTACTGCCTGCCTTACAGGCTGCATACAGCATCCCACAAAAAGTCTAGAATTTAAGTCTCCATTTTCTACTGAAGAATAAATACTTTTAAATAAATAGAAAAGATCTATGCTAGTAGATTTTCAATATTATAAACGCTACTACTAGATAAAATACAGGACTTTTAGTGGTATTACTATAGTGGTCGTAGCGGCGCCATTGTCAGGCACCCACATCTTCCACAATACACACTGTGACACTCTTCTCCATCACAGCTACCCAACCAAAGTGAGACGCAGCGTTCGCCAGCCAAACATGGATGTCATGGCACAGAGTCATCCCTCTCCTGTAAGTAATAATTCTCGACAATAAACGCGAGTCCTGGACGAGAGCTGGATATGATGCATCCGACTGCGGCTTTACAACTCAGCAAGGATGCTGCGCGTTGCGACGTTCCAGTGCCTGCGTCAATCAGCGACGTTGCCCGCCTCGACGATAGACAGCTATGCGACTGGATGGCGAATCATCGCCAGCTGGATGGCAGTGTCGAGCTTCAGTTGGATGGTTGGGACAAATTGCCAACAGAGTCGAGAAGCCAGCTGGCCAGGCGGTTGACGTAAGTGCGCTCCCGCGCCGTATCCCCGAACCCAATTTCATCTCCGTCTTGCTCACCCCTGTAGAGCCGCCCATGCAACAATAGCCACTCCTCCAAGGCAAGATCTCGGCTTTGAACTCGACCTCGACTACCTCAATCGTCGCGTCTGCCAGTTGTCGGACAGCCGTGATGCTCTGTTGCCAACAGTCCTCGAGCGAGCGACAAGAGAACAGACAGCAGACACGGATAGCCAGACGCAAGCTGGCGAGGACGATTCAGCGATTGCAGAGACGGACGCCTATCATCGACTTGTCAACGACGGAGGCAGACCGCTTTACTCAATCGATTCCCTAGGGCGGGCCCTGCAGAATCCGGACGAGTACCAAGAGATGCTTCGGCCCTTTTGGAGTCATCCTCGCAGTACCCATAGCGCCGACCACGTCTTTCAAAAACAGCGAGATCGATGGAGAGACTTTCGTAGCTGGCAGCTGGATAATAGAGGTCTTAGTGATCCCGCCGACGCCTTCGATGCCCATGTACGCGAGTACCGGGACATGTTGAAGAAATACGGCTTTCTACAAGAATTGGCCAAGTTGGACTCTGATCCATCGTACCTCAAACGGCCCAGAAGTCCTTGGGCGTACCACGAAAAAAGGCGCCACTGGCAGCGCCGCCACCAGATTGAGCCTGGCTGCAGTGGGTTTGATGACTACAAGACGGCTTTCGGGGCTCGTCTATCGCGGCATGGACATCTCTTGTCCGACCTGCAGCTCAAGGAGAACCCTAGGCAACAAGACGCGCTGACAACATGGGCAGAGTACCTCTGCTTCGAGTACTGGTGGCATGATTACTACCTCGCGCGCCTGAGGCGTCTGAAGCCGGAATATGACAGGGCATGCGCCAGGCTACACGATCGGGGCATACTACAGCCCGGCCAAGACGGAGACCTTGTCGAAACGGATGCGTACCGCCTGCGCCTGTGCGGAGAGTTGAAAAGCACCTCGGCGGCCCTCACAGCGGCCAGGTCCGAAGTCGAAAGGGCTTGCCAGCCGCGTGGCACGGCGACGAGTGCGCCACATCAAATTTGGATGGCTGCGAAAGAGCGACTTGAACATGCCGAATCGGCCAGGAGGCGTGCGGTCTAGCACGAAACAATTATTGACGAATTTCTTCAACAGACTCGTGCCTATAGAAAATCGCAGGGTGATGTTGCAAAACACCCGATCCTCATTGAATGGGTACAGAATCAGCTGCTTCTGATTCAGACGGAGATGATTTCGGCAACTCGGCAACCACCACGGCGCAGCAAAAGAAAACGTCGCCTCGCCGACGACGACCTAGAAAGCCAAACGGCCAACAAGTACGCGGCTGTGGAAGCAGCGCCTGCTGAGCCGCCGCATACCAGCACCACGCCAGCTGTGGTGCCACAGCGACGAATTCTGCGAGCGCGGAACACCAAGCAACTAGGTAATGATGAGCTTCTAGATACGGCCAACGCCGTGCAGCGACTGCGTCGCGTCCTGGCCGGACCAGCGCGGGCCCTGCGTCGCAGCGCGAGGATTCAAGCACGCAAAATGTCCGCAGATGCTGGCGACGCCACTGCACCATCCAGAAATAGCGTGCATCCCGGCCGCATACAACGGTGACGGCCATCCTCGAAACTGAACGGCGGCACACTCAAGGTGGCATACTCAATGTCCACTGGCAACCCGGCTACGGCGATCGGTCGTACCCCCCCATCGTTCTGCAATGGTTCTGATCTTCACTCAGCACTGCACTTCATTATCAGCATTTTCTGCTTTCCGCTTCTCAGTATATTCTTCACGCATAACACGGTATATCTCTTTACAGTGGAGCCGTGTCGGAGGCTTGCCGCGACTGAATCATAACTCCTTTTAGGTCATGGTCTGCGTTCGCTTATAGATCTCATGATCTACTTGCTCCTTTTCCACTACCAAAGGGATAGCGAGACGCTGACGCCCGTCTCCATGCCTTTACTAGGACGGCAGGATCACAAGCTGTGGTTATCAACAAAGGAGATGATGGGTACTAGCGGAGGTGGGCCCTGAGTCGGGACGGGCGTGGCTCGCAGGATGGTAGTCAAACTCGCCGAGATGTGATTTGGCTTGTGGTAATGTCCAAGTAGACTTGCTCCAATGCTAGCTTCTGCATGCAGGTCTCTTGACCCATAAACGCTACAAGTAAGCAGATCAAGGGTTAACGACGCGACGCGCTATGGTCTATGTTATTATTAGTGAACAACCTGTCAGTAATAGAGGGGGTAGTAGCTAACTCGAGGGAAATAAGGAGAGAGGTCTTGCACGCGGGTGACAAAAAAATAGCCTGTAACGAGAGTACTAAGGTTTTAATAAACCCTAGAAAATGTTTATCTAGTAAAAGTAAAGACGAGATTAAAGTGTAGAGCCTAGATTATCTATCCTATCTTTTCTTAATTTCTATTAATTTTCTCTAATTTACTACTCTTTAAGCCTTTTATTAAGTATTATGCGGACGCCTTGCGAGAATGGGCCAGCTTTTTTGTCACCCCCCCCCTTGGTAAGGTGTTATTTGTGCAGATGCAGCCTGTCAATTAAGGTTGAGAGTCATGGCGCCGTGGATAGCCTGCGCAATGTGCCAGTTGGCCCGCGTTTTAGGATGAAACATTTTCATATAGGCGACGGAATAATCAGTAATCGTCACGGATCCGTCCGAATTCTTGACGACCGAGCTGCCGCCTTGGCCTCGTGCATTTTCAAGGTTGTTGATCGTCAGGGTGCCGTTGGCAATGTCCTTTGCAGCGGAGCAGAGCATGGGTCTGAGGGGCTCGTCGGGGTCCTCGCTATCGCTGCACGTTGAACTCTGCACGGAGATGGACCAGCCGCCCGGCGCGTTTTTGTTTTTCGGTGGTGGCATGGAAAAGCCAACTTCGTTTGGAATGTCGTCCCAGCCATTGGGATAGAAGAAGGCGACCGTGTTCTGACCAGCCTCCGTATCGAGCGTTTCTTTGACGCCCGGCTCGCAGAAACGGTGCCCTGTGTAAATCCTGCTACCGGTATCAATGTCGACGAATTTGACCCTGATAGAGGGATCGAATTGAGTGTAACGGCGGATGGCGAATGCAACCTGCTGATTCAGGCTTCTGGAGAAGTCGTTCAGCTGGAGCCGCAGCTCTTTTGTCAAGTATCGACCGCTCCAGATGAGCAAGTTGGAAAAATAGGAGGAATCGCAAGTGCTTTCAGAAGCGTCAAAAAACTCCGGATACCCAGTCCAGTAGACCATGAGGCGGCCATGGCCGTCTTTCTTTTTAAAGATGTCATCCAGGATGTCGTGAACGAGGCCTTCCACCTTGCCGTCGGTGTTCAACTTTATCTTGGTGTGCGCAATGTCCGTGTCACATTGCTCTTTGTAAGACCCTCTAGGATAACCCATGAGGCAATGGCTGACAATGTCCCCGAACCCAAAGTCATTGCCTGTAAAAGAGACTGTGGCAATATCTGAAGTCACAGGTATCCAGTCCCGAAGCTGCGAAGCGCCTTGTCCTTTGTGGAACTGATCAGCAGTCTCTCCACTACATGCGAAATTCTGCCATTGGGGACTCCCTTGATGCACAGCTCGAACTAGGTAGTCCAGGATGGCGGGATAGCTGCCTGTTCCACGGTAGCATCCCTTGGTATCGTCCCATGGATTGCCAGCGCCAATACCCGCAGCGTATGAATCGCCAAACGACACCCAACCCTCTCTGATGGGATAAGGCTTGTTTGTAACATTGATCTTGTCGTTGCTGTCAAGATAACTAGCAATCGCAGTCCACCAGGGGTAAGCAGTAGCTTCGAGCGTGTCCTCGGCATAGATGATGCGGTTGTACCGGTTGCTGATGGCAGGCGTCACCACTTCAACAGACCCAACGGTGACGAGATGTGAGATGAAGACATTGGCCGAGTTGTAAACATTGACAAGGCGCTGCTGGCAATTCTTCTTGCCCACACAGTCCTGATTGTAGTTTTGAAACCAAGAGTAAAGGCCAGTGCCGTCAATGTAGACGCCGTCGGAATTTTGAACAATAAGAGCCCAAGCGACGTTGCAGTTTGTAGTTGCACTACCGCATGTATCAAAAGAAGGCTCCCCAATCCAGTTGTCCACGGTAAACGGAGCTGGGGCCTGCAAGAACGAAGTTCCTTGAAAGTCTGCAACGGCGCGGACCGTTAATCAGAGGAGAAAGTAAAGTGTGGGCCCAGGATTGTTCGACTTACAAGGGGACTCTGTTTGAATAATACTCATATATACGTTGGAGGCGCCGACAATGTTATACTGGTACATGACGCTGTGCTCCGACGCGGTGCCACGCCACCATGTCGGCCCATCGCCCCAAATTAGAATGCCTGCAAGAGAAAATTAGAATCAAGCCTCGGGTCAAAATGAGGTACAGCTGACCTCTGCCAAAGTAAACATTGATTTGGTTTGAATCGTCACCCGCAGGGTCGTCGAGATCATGATCTACCTTGGTCAGCAATTTTTCAGAGCAGAAAAGTATCATCTCTATATATAAAGCGACTTACCGGCTACCCACGCCCACATGTTTTCAAAATATCTATTCAAACAAACTGAGGTTAGCCTGGGTAACATGACGTTGTTTTCTCAACAAGTACATACCCGCTACCCTTGTCCGTTTTCAAAAGCATGACGGCGCCTGCAATGCATTTACTGTTCACGTTGCCAGAGAGCTTGGGACAATCCGCCTTGCGCAAATCGGTACCAGTGGCGCCGCCCACTCGGAAATGACAATCTGTGTGCACAATTAGCAAAGTAGATTTCGCCGACACGTTCAATGCGAGGCGCCCATTTACTTACCCCACATGCCTACATCACCCTGCTTGGTCGATTGGAGATTCCATTGCACCAAGGCTAAGCCGGGCAACGATCCTCGGGATGTAAACAACAGATTCTCCATCTGCACCAGGCCATTTTTCTCTCCTTGGCCGACTGTGAGCATGGGCTTGGGATGCTTAGCGTCCGAGAATTTGTCGCCTACAGCCATCAATTGAGACCAGACCTCGCCTCGGATGCGAGTATTAGACGGGATCTACCTCAAAGGTGTTAGCGCAAAAGCCCATTCATTGTGACTTGACACAGCTGAGCACAGTACAAGTAAGGGGCTCGAAATGATGTAGACGCCGGCTGTTTCCCAGTTAGCTCAAAACGGATGAGAGGTAACAATGGGCGATTACCTGGAATATAGAGCAAAAGATTGTTCTCCGCGGCATATTGGAACAGGGATTGAAGAGCGACCGTGTCATCTGTTTTGCCATCGCCTAAAAGGACTACAGTTAGCCGCGAAAGTAAACACCGCAACTGCAGCCGAGCCTGTACCTGCAGCATGAAGTCTTGCATTGACGACCTGGCCTTTGTTGCGATTGTAAAAAACAGGCTTTCTGGTTCCTGAGATTAGCCTGAGTTGAGACGGGAAAAAGCAGCCGAGAACATACCCGGTACTGAACCAATTGCCATTGCTATCCAAGAGGTTTGCTGGTCGACTTTCAGCGGGCATTGATTCTCCGTGAGCAACGCCTCCTTGCTTAAAATCATTGCCGAATTGCCAGTAATCAATTTTCCAGTCGTCGACATTTTTTGAGATGGAAGCCCCATCTGGAAATCCGATGAATGTAGCGGATTTGTAAATCTGGGAGTGACTCAGTGTGATAATTGTTGAGCCTTGCTCCTTCCCCTGTGTCAAGGTAAAGGGGTATGTTTTGATGGCAGTATTACAGTGTATAATAGCCGAGTCGACAACGGAGAGCGAACCGACGGGGGATTTCGAATCAGAACCGGCCGCAGTGAGGTCGATGGCGATTTTGCAATCTTCTAGGCGGAGATGTGACCACGACTGTTCGTTCAGTGGTCAGCACAGAATCTAGGAGAAAACTGGTAGCTACAATACAAAATATACTCACCCAAACCCAGTTCCATATTAGGCCGATGCATTTTTGAGAACCGATGATACTAATTCGGGACGCCGAATACTGCTGACTTCCAGCCAGGATGCCATATTCGCCGTCGCTAATCGTAATGTCTCCCATCCAGCCTCCGCTACCATTTTCCGCAACTAAAGCCCGATTAGCATCCGTAGCTTACTGAAAGCCCACCAAAGTTTTTTTTGGTACATACAAATGCCAACTTGCGTAGTCGAGGAAGCATTCGACATGAGTATACCGGTTTCTTCAATCGTGGTCGCTTGCGCCACCTGCCAATGAATACCTACCATGCCCTTCTGCCGGGTCAACCGGATATCGATTTGCAAGCCCCGAATACTGCGGTAAAAATTGCTCTGAGGGGACGCGACGTTAAAGAAAGCTTCCCATGAACAAAAATACATGCGATTTTTGAGAACTTACGGTGTTGAGATACCATTCAGAATGACCATCGGGGAGGTAGACATCTGTCGTAAAGACACCAAGCCCAATGAAATTTCTGGCCGATTGGATTGTAGCAACCCTACCTTTCACGCCACCGACTAGTTGCGTGTTGTAATACAACACAATTGAACGGTCCACGCGATAAACACCTTGTAAAATGTTAACGCTATTTTTCTGCATCGAATCATGCGCTTGAAAAAACTCACCACTGGGGAAATAAACTATAGCTCCGCTCACGGATGACTCAGGACAGCCCTTGCCACAGCGATTACCATCGGATATCGCCTTTTGGATGGCGTCTGTATCGTCCGTGACTCCATCGCCAACGGCGCCATAGTCTTTGACATTGCGCCAGACCCAAACCATAGTCAGTACAGAATTCGAAATTAGGCGTCATATCGCGTAGATACCTTGTAGCCCTTTTCGGAATGAAAAGGCTGTTGAGAGAGGCTGTGATCTTGATCCGCCATCCAATCACTGCCATCCCAGCCATCTGCCCTTCTCATGGGGGCCGATCCTGCTACGCTTCCCACTTCAGGGCGCAGATCTTGAACCCGAATTTTGGCATCATCTTGGTACCGCTGCAGAGTACCGTTATTATACAGGTCCTGCGTGTCCACATTGTTGGTGAGCTTCAAAGCTCCGAGAAGCTCATGCGTCAGCTGTGGCGGGGAGGGTGGTTTTGCAGTGTCCCTTCGACTCTGGGCTGCAGCGGGATTCCTTTCGTCGCCCCGTCGAGGATTAGCAAGGCGCCAAAGGTTGTACTCGCCCTGTTGCTTGATTGCTTCGTCGACGAGATCTCTTGCTTGGGAAAGATGGTGGGAACTGGCATTTGCCAGCGAAACAACTTTGGGGAGTACGGGAGGTGAGACAGAGCCAGCTCCCATGTCTTTCAACGAAGAAATAAACTTGGCGTGAACCTTTGCCATGTCCTCTTCAGTTGGTTTGTAAAATTCAACATCGAGCGTAGACAGAGGCTCCGCGGTGGGCTTCGCTAGGCTTTGGCAGCAAAGCGAAGCCACCACCACGTAAGAGCAAAGCAGCTGTCGTGAAATAAACATGGCGATTTTCCGATTCAGGAGAAGAAGGTTTTGACAAAGTCTAGGATGCCACACCAAACAGTTGAAGTGCTGAACTAGATTGCTTATACAGCAATCCCCGCCCGCCTTTCCCTCTCCCTCTCCCTCTTCCTGTTTCATCCGCGCTTTCATATAATAGGCATACTGTATACGCGACTTTTTTTTCTCTTTTTGACAAAGAGTCAGGCTATTAGCCCCTGCTATACTATCAATCTGCATATAATAATAGAAAGCTAATGCAGTGAGACTTGCACGGAGCGCCAACCGGGTGTTCTACCCACTTGTCTAAACCACTCGGGATTTTGACGAGTATTACCCATTGCGGAATAGCAAGAAATATTCAATTCTTAGAAGCAGTCATCTTGTATCCAGGATATTCAGGTTTCATTCCCAGAAACGCATACCCAAGCCAATAATTGAAGCGTAGAAATTGTCTCGATGCATACTCTTCACTCCACAACTCAAACCTGCGGACCCAGTCCGGTTCGTTCAAAAAAGGCCAAAAAATGCGGAAAATCATACATCTTCCACGATATTCCCAAGTATCATGATAGAAAAATATGGTACGAATCTGAACCCAAAGAATGCGACGGGCGAGCGTGTCGGCAGCACGTGGAGAGAGGGCGTTGGAGGCAGCGTAGACAAGGCGGAGCCAAAGTGGTGTAGAACACAAACTGAAGTAAAGTTGTGCATCCTGAACTGCACTCACAATCATGTGGTCCAGCTGCTGTGCTTCCTCTGAACCAAAACGTCGGACTTCAGAGGGCCCATTGGGCAGCCGCGGGGGGCCGAACCTCATGTAAATGCCTTGCCAGGAATTGGGCCGCTCTGGCGGACCCCTTATGGGTCCCACGGCCATAAATTGTCCGACGGACCATTCGCCGCTCACTATGTAAACCTCTCTGCACATTCCCTGTGTATGGTGACGTACTGTAGGCGTGCCCCAGTAGCTTCCTTCGGGGACATGGATGAGGATACCGTTCCCGTCTTTCTCGAATTCAAACGTGACAAGTCGGGGCCATTTGGAGGCGGGAAGCGCTCGGCTTGGGATAAAAAAACGCTCCAGATTCTCAAACCTGGTCTGGTGGCGCGTGTCTGTTCGTGAGGCGCAGGAGACGAAGAGCGAGTGGACAGCATGGAACTGGAACAGGCGGTGGACCGCAGCAAGGGCAGACAGAGTAGTGACCGTGTACCATAAAAGAGCCATGGTTAGAGAATGATATTGTAGAGTTTCCACGCGTTGCTTCGACGGATGGGCCGTTGTTGGCCGAGGACTTTTGCTATCAAGAGCTGCGCTTGGGTGCGTGCCAGAGGACAGATGCGCAGCCTTGCCTGTTGACGTAAGCAAGTTGGACTGCACGTCGCAAAAATAATGAAACAGAGCCAACTGACGTATAATTTAGGATAATGCAGGGTGGATTTTGTGTAGAGACTAAGCAGTGACCAAGTTTTGTTTCCTTTTTTTTATATGTGCGATTTAAGGATCTGGGTAGCAATTGCTTACTGGTACAGTAAGTACACGGTATTTCATTGATAGCGATTGCCCCGCGTGCCCACTCTTTCGGGAGGATCAAGTCGTACTCTCGTACAAGCAAACAAGTAAATAATACTCTCTCGCAACGGCAGATGTGGCTGCCTGCATAGGCCACTCTAATCCAGGTATTTTTCCTGCACCTTGTCGTAGAGCCGTAAGAGAGAGCGCATCTAATTGCACTGCTGCGGTGACTTGGCCGTGTTGTGCGGGCGTCCTTACTCAGCCGGCATTTTATTGCCAACTAGGGTCGCTGCTGCGGCGAGTAGCTGCATTGCATTGCATGACAGCCTTGTATTGGCTGAATTGTATTGCGCACTCCATTATCCGACAGTAGTTTATGTCAAAGTGCAGCAACTTTTCTGCTCGGAAAGAAAATGAAAGCGAGCATCACCCTTCTCTATTCAGCTGCGGCGTAGGCATAATAAGCATTTACAAAACGAGACTGTGGTAAGACCGCGTGGAGATGGAATTACCTAGCCGGGGTTGTACACGTCTAATAGCAGTCTGCAAATAGCACAAGGATTTCTATGCGCACATGCATTTGAACTCTCCACTTACCCAAAGCAGATGGAGTGTCATTGAGCGTGGGGCCGATAAAAAGCCTTCCAACGAATATTGCTTTTAAAGAAATATGTATAGCTCCATGTGCCAAGCCGGAAGCTCGGCCACGGAATTTGGTCGCCTTCACGCGTTCGCATCCTTCTTCAGTTCGTAAGGACATGCAGATCGCTATCCATGCAGGCCTCGAGATTAAACGAAAAAAATGCAATAATGCCTTATAGTCTGGAAAAAATCGATGCTTTCGGAATTAATCAATTTTTTGGAGTCTAGGTCAATGGCCGGGTGCAACTCTGTGAGCCATGCTTACGGCAGCAGAGCGATAAACATCCGTCGGGCTGCATACTGCACCAATTTGGGAGCGAGTAAGCCTCTACAAATCATGCAGTAATAACAGCTACTGTTCATTCATATTGTCTTTGTATCTAGATATCGATCTTTATTCGGAGAGTTCCGGTTTGGTATGACGCAGTGCGGGCTCGTGAAATTTTGTGCCGGTGAATACACATAAATACTGCATCGGAAGTGATGTATTCGCCAATTTTCAATCAACACATTTCCATTTTTTTTCCCAAAACAATAAGAACTTAAAGATGCTTTTCCACAAAATTGCCGGCTTTGCCGTCGTCTCACTCGCCTCCGCCAGCGCAATCTCCCCTCGAGCAGCCTGCGGTGAAGGAGCGCAAAAGATCTGCTACGGTGCCAGCGGCGGTCAGTCCCAGGACCTTGACCCAGAAGACGTCCAGTACGTCGCCCAGTATCTCCGCTACCTAAACGACCAGAACTCGGGCAAGGACAAGTTCTGGACCATGCCAAAGGCCATTGACTGTGCAGAGTGGTCGCTGCCCGTGCCCAACGCCGGCACCGTGCTCGCGCTCGCCAAGCACATCAACAACCGCGAGCTCTCGTCCATTCTTTACGAGGATCTCGCCACCGCTATTGACGGAGGCAAAAATGCACCGGACAAGGGCAAGAATGAGCTGCTTGGGTGCGGTAAGAATGGCGGCCAAATGGGCGTCACGGCAAACACGAGTAATCCTCTCTACAACACGGCCGAGTACAAGAGCAGCGGAGCAAAGCCAAACGGCATCATCATCAAGCTGGTAAAGGCTCCAGCTAGTTAATTCATATACCAAGGCAAGGAAATGGTACAGATACATACAAACAGTTGTTGAGTCTTAATTTAAAGAGGGCTTTCATTTCCATATATCCATGTCCAAGTGCCCAGTACAAGATTCTAACGACAATCTATACAAATTCGATCCAAATGATAAACTGTACTATATGCTTCGTCCTGGCAATGCCTTTGCACATTGGTGAACACCATGACTCAACATTTGCCAAAGTCGGTCAGGATGTCACGGGTACAGTAGATCTGCCTCTCGGCCCCCTCCCAAAAAAGACTGTTCCTCGTTGTTGCTATTTGGCGGCCTCAATCAGCTTATTCACTAGCTACACTAGGGAAAGGAATGTCATAGAAGAAAATGCATATATTAAGCAAAATTGCAATAAAAGATCTAAATGTAAACAGATTACTAGAAAATTTTTGTGTTGTCTGTTGCAAGGAAAGTAAATGGCTGACGCATGCTAAACCAATGTTAGTTGGTTGGCGGCGTGGAAGCAGCCAAGCCATTGCTGTTGGCCGCCTTCTCCGTCACAGCCACCTCCTTCTTCTTCGGCTTAGCTGCCTTTTTACCGCCAAAAAGATTGCCCAGGCCGAGACCTCCCTTGCGGACTCTAAATAG
>JARJPL010000979.1:0-17920 GCA_030782805.1 Aschersonia sp. MBC 622
AAAAAAGAAGAAAAGAAAAAAAGAAAGAGAGGCTGTTCTGGGGTCGTCTTGCGCCAGGCCCGACGATCTAGCCCAGCTCATCTGAATCTTGCCGGTCCGACTATTACGTCGTACAAAGTGGTCACCGACGGTTCATACCACGTTCCCATTGAGCTGCTGGCGGACACGACGACAACTGATTCACCAAGGGCCTAAACTCATACACTGCTCCCCAAATGACACCTCGACGCCTGGACAAGGCCCAGTTTGTCGGAGGTGAGCACCTTTCATCTGGCGCGGGGGACGCGGAGAAAGGAACGGCACGTCGCAAGTGCGTATGCATAATTTCCAGTTGATCGAGATAACGCCGACCAGGGGTAAAAGTATGAGCCAAGATACGGGCCATTGATTTGTTAGTTGTGTGCGATTTTGCGTGCGATTGTCTCTGGAAGCAGTGAGTCAGCCCATCCAACATGGTAGGCAGGCCACATTCGCACAATGCCTCTCAGGCTATTTACCGATAGATTACACGAGCCTGCAGAACATGCTGGACGAAGCTTGTAGCTCAGACTCTAGGCCTTGACAGCGTCTGCCAGTCCACTCACTGAGTACACCCTCCCCACAGGCGAAGCGCCACTGAACTGGAAGACAATAAGGATCATGGGACCTGTCAGAAATGAGAGACGTCGTCGGTAGAGGGCCCGCCTGGCAATATGATGTGTAAGTTTTGAGGTGTTTCTTTGCGGGCGGCTCTGGCGCATCCGCATTTTTTTATTATTAGAGGCGAAGGAAACAAGGAAACGACCTGTAACACGGCTTGGCAGCACGCGAGCAGTTTCTGATTGCTAGTTGCCATTTGAGTGCAGAAAGTGCCCGCGGCCGTCGCCGGTCTGTCATGAACCCGAATATGCTGGCGACGTCCTTTTGCTTCCCGTGTGCGACGTGGAGCACAGTGCTTGTACTTCATATGGTCATGCAGTCTCGTCCGTGGTAGAATAGTGGCTGACGTAGCGTCATGTACATATGTAGCTTCCTGTGAAGGTGCATAAGGCGCGGGCCAAAGGGCTTGTATTAGTGGCAGCTGCACGCAAGTCTCATTTCTTGCATGGACCTCATAGTTTATTGATTGATGGCGTCTCAGACAGACAAAAGGGGGTCCTTTTTTCTCGCAACCTGAAGCCGAGCAGCAATGAAAGAAACATCGACGGGCCATTGTCAAAGGCCCGCCGCAGCACTTGGCTCCAGCCTGTGTGGTGAGAAACCAGACCGCGGTGTTCCGAGGGACTCACAGTATTTGATGAGACTTGGGCATGCCAGATCACAAAGGCACCCACGCATCAACTTGTCAGCCCGCCCATTGGGGTTTGCTTCACATGCAAAGAAAAGCCGAGGCCAGGAGGTCGGGGTGGTATCTGACAGCTGGAAAAACTAAATGCAGACGCTGCCAAGGTAGATTTCTACTAGTAGAACTGGTGGGCATGAGCGGCAACGTCGTGCATTCAGATGGCGTGCCAGGGCTGCTGGTTGGCGCTTTGATGTCTCGAATGGAATGGATGAGCTGTGCCTAATTACTCGGTACGGAATATTTGAACTCGGTAACAAGTCGGCAGAACAGGTGGAAAGTGTCGAATCGGCACCTGTGTAGATTGTGCATTGCTTATCACGACAACTGTAAGGACCGTTTGTCTGACGAATAATGGCCATTGGTATTGGTGCAAAGCTGGTCCATCAGTCGGTTGCAATGTATGGGTAGGTAAGTAGAATACTTGCCTCGTCAAGACGATATGTCAGAACTCGGGCCAAGTCTTTGGCTTGGCTTTTTTAGGTCTTTCTACTCCGTGGGTGAATCTGAGATGTCTGGTTGAGCGGTGAGGTAGGTAGCGTTGGCAAGCTGGCTGGTTGATGCAAGGCGGACGGACAGACGGGCAAACGGGCAACCAGGCAAACGGCATTGCGCCAGCAGCTTGTAAATTAGGTGCAGGTTACGCCTAAGGTACCTAATGGGGCAACCAGCAAGGCCGGTACCTAGGTCACGATGCAAATCAGCAATTTATGAGATACACCGAGAGCTGCAAAGGCAGCTGCCTAGTCAATCATTACTAACCTTAAGCTACTCATTTTGGCTGGCGCTGACAGATTTACCAGAGATGAATTCACATGCTACTTCATCAGAGCTGCTTTGACGGACCTTTGCTTTCTTTGCCGACACCCCCCCACCCCTCATGCTGAAGCCCCAGGGCCCCCAATGCGCCTTTCTCTCAGCACCTTCACGAATGGGCCACTTCAGGCCATTTCTAGGCCACTTCTGCCAGCACCTGCGTTGTATCTAGAGAACAAACTCCAAGTTGTGGCTTTATGTGGCTTTTGTAGCTTCCATATTCCCATTATCATGTTCCATGCCATGCTCGCTTGCCACTGCCACTGCCACTGCCACTGCCGATGCCGATGCCGCCAACGTCCAGTAGCCTCCAACCTTCACCCCAGTAGCCTCCAACCTTCACCCCTCCCTCCCTCCTCCACCTACCTCCCTCTCGCGATTCCCCTCGCTTTCTGGACCTCGACATTGCTTGTCCTCACCATCCTTGCCACCACGCCACCTTTTCACCACGCACACACTTTGACACAAATACGACTCTTCCACACACTTTCACTCAGTCTCCCACAGACCTTTCAGATACACGCAAAAAGAAGCCCTGCCCGCCTCACGCCAACATCATTTTTCCTCTCCTTGCTTATTAGGGCAACGCCGTCACTATTCGTCCAGCAACAAGCCATGGTCCGCACGCCATCGAATCCTTGACACAACCATAGTCCCACTGGTCGTTGACCTTGCACCTGCTATATCTTACATCATTCATTAGCGGTACGGCCATCTTCTCGCGTATGTCGACCTTAAGCGTACCAATCGACAATCAATCCCAGCTATTCGCCCTACCGCATGACCTAAGAGTCTTGCTCGCTCTCTGGCCATGCGAACTTCGTCATCGCATACGACTCGAGTGCCGCCCGACGACCCTCAGCAAGACAATGGCCAACTTTCTCGCCGACGTTCCCGCCTACTAAGTCGCCAAACACATGATTCCGACTCCGACTCTGACAACAGCACTTCCGACTCGGTTTCGTGGTGCCAGCCTGCTCGATCTCACTTGCCCTCTCACCTTGCTGACGCCTCTTCCCCCGCCAACAGCGCCGTCCGCATGTCATCTAGCGCCGTTGAGGGGCCTAACGCGCCTTCTGCCAGCCACCATTCACAGTCTACACTACCACCCTCGCAGTCCAGAAACGATGGCCAGTCAGACATGGACATACCCGACAGCGACGGTCAAGATTCTGACCCCGAACTCGACTCTGGTGGTGCTGCGCTGGCGTTGATGGCCCCAGTCCGCGCCCCCCAACCTACCAACGTCATGCCCACACCCGAGCCAGATCTTGACTACCTATCCGATGCCTATCATGAAGAATACGACGATGACGATGACGACGACGATAGCAATCATTACATGCAACACATGCAGCATCAACCAAGTTCCTTAGAACCGCTGGCCCCCATCGCACCCGCACCTATGTTCCCCCATTATCCAGGCAGTGCTTCCTTCTTCCAAAACACCCCTCCCAATATGCCTGTCCATCAGCCACAAATGCCGGTTCAACCCATCACATTTGGCATGCCTGCTGGTCCTACCGACCTAGCCAACTTGCCGCCGCTTCACCAGCCGCCTCCCAACTGGGTCCCTCTGCCAGCTTTCCTCGCCGACCAAAACTTGACCATTAGCGATGCGATCCCGGCTATACTCGGATCTGAGAACCTCGACTTGGTCGACTTCTTGCGTGACTGGGCCTACCAGGGCCGCTATGGCCGCGCTGGGCGATCGCAACCCCCTTTGCTCGATGAGCTGATGCGCCAAACGCAAGAGCAGCCTGACGAGATCAGCTTTGCCCAACTCGAAGGCGACCAGTATGATTTGCAGGGTTTCAATTGGGCCGCCATGAAAACTACACGCAAGGCTGCAAGATTGCGACGGCAACATACCTACAGAAACTATGTAAACAGAATGGGCTCAGATAGATGGATGGCAAGTATCCCCGCCTTCCCCTTAAGACTTGATTCTAATCAGTTTTGTCTGCAGACGCCTCACCAACCCCTATCCTCTCGTGAGAGTTTTTACCGATTCAATAGAATGCACATTCGCAGAGACGTCTGCCTCGCCCACTTTCAGCTTCGCAGTGTTCTCGCCTGCCCAACCCGCACACACGCCTACTATCCCACACCTCAGGGTATCGCACGTATGAATCTGGCATCTGGAAAGTCTGAGACGTTCATGAACACGCGCGACTTCCCGGCAGCCGGGGCCGTCATCTCGACTGTGGATGCCGATTGCGGCATTCTCATGTGCGGAACGTTCAATGGCGAGTATTGCATCAAGAGACTCGATGCGCCTGAAAAGCACGCTTATACCGAGGGTCAAATTACATCGGATCCCGGCGGAATCACCAATCATATTAAAATTCACAAACCCCGGCGTTCTTGCGGACCTGCGGCTGCCATAGCGAGTAACGATCATGGATTTCGACTGCTGGACTTGGAAACGCAAACGATTGTACAAGAGAAGAGGTACCCGTTTGCTCTTAACTGCACAGCTGTATCGCCGGACCGACGACTGCGGACCGTGGTAGGCGATCACTTCAATGTTCTCATTACCAATGCCGACACGGGCGAAGTGTTGCAGGAACTTGGCGGCCACCGCGACTACGGCTTCGCCTGCGACTGGTCCGATGACGGTTGGACCGTTGCCACGGGCTTTCAAGACATGGCTGTCAAGATTTGGGATGCCAGGCGCTGGTGCAACACGAGCGGGCAATCGACACCGCTGTGTACAATACGCACAGAGATGGCGGGCGCTCGTAGCTTGCGCTTCTCTCCCCTTGGCAGTGGCCCGCCTGTGCTGGTTGCTGCTGAGGAGGCTGATTTTGTCAACATTATCGACGCTAAGATGTTCCACTACAGGCAAGAGATCGACGTCTTTGGCGAAATTGGCGGCATAGCTTTTGCCAATGACGGCCAGGATCTTAACGTGCTTTGCTGCGACTCGCAGCGTGGTGGCCTCTTGCAGCTACAGCGCTGCCGTGGACGACGCAATTTTATGCGTAGCTACGATGAAGACTCAATGGCAAATCGCCACTCTTGGCTCCCCGACACGGACATTACACCCGCCATGGACAAGATTCCTACATTTTTTTAACTTCACATTCAACTTTCGCCTATTACCAACCCATGACCACCCTATACCCTTGAATGACGCCGTATAGGATAATGTATACCGGCTTTTTTGCATCTACCCCGGCGTTGACCCTTGACTTCCTCCCCTATCCTCCTTTTGTTTATCCACGACTTGAACGAGAGTTTTTCGCGAGTTGGTTGCGTTTTACTTTTCTTTTCACAGCATTTGATGGGAGCGATTATCATGTGATTTTGATATACTGAGTTATTGTCACACTTGATTGTGGACCGTTTTCCTTTTGTCTCCTCTTTCTCTTTGTTTCAAGTCATTTAGATTCCTAGTTGCATCAAGACGGAAGGTGGGTGGCGAGCGCAGTTTTCCTTTTTGTAGAGGAGAAACAGAAGCTAAGTTGGAGGAAAACCGTGAGGAGAATGTTCTTGGATAAATCTCAATGAAATATACATGGCCAGCCTGACTGGTACCTCGTTTCTTTTCTTTTTTTTTTTTTTAACTTGAGGAAGATCTCGATTCAAGTGTTGTGGCGTGGCAGATGCATGTTAATGTGACTTGTGTTTTTGGCCAGTGGTGTACGAAGTAGCTGTCGTGCTTGTTTGTAGTTTGGGTGTATAATAGCCGTACTAGTATGAAAACAAGTGGCCCAAGATTGATTGAATTGGCCAACTGGAATGGCCAGCAAATAAGTACGGAGAATATGCCATCACGATTCGAGAATACAGTTCGACAAGGCTTCTGAGAACCAAGGGGCCGAACCTGAGTTTACATGCGCACTATTTATTGTCGTCAAAGGAAATCAACGAGATGGGAAAACGACACGGAAACAAGTTGGAAGAAAAAAAAAGCTTTAAATGTATGTAATCTTGACGAGGCTTTTCCCCCCATTATACAACTTTTAGCAGCAAATAAAAAAGTAACCAGAAGATTAATGTGCAGGCTGCTGGGCTCTTTATAAACAAGGGGCTGTGGAGGGACGTAGCAGACATGTCATATGTGCTTGGGGGGGGTTAGAAACTGGTTTCCTTCTCTTGTTTATTTACTGGGAAAAGAAGATGTTGGTGAGACCCCAGCGCTGGTCGTCCTGGGGCTTCCAGCCCTCATTGTCAAAGGAGAAGAAGACGGAGGCGTCACCGCACGTCTTACGGATGGAGCTGATGGCCTTGGCCTGGTCCTGGGCACTGGGGCAGGCCTTGCCGTTGCAAGGGCCCTCGTTCTTCCAGCCCGTCTCGAGGTTGATGACGTTCTTGTTGCAAATGCCCTGCAGAATGTCCATCTGGCCCTTGACAAAGATACCGGCGCCGGCGGCATCGACGTTGGGGTTGAAGAAGGCGTGGATGTTGGCACCGACAACGTCGACGAGAGGGCAAATGGCCGAAGACACGTCAGTCTGCTGCCAAATGTTGAGCGTCTCGGCAATGGTGACGGGGCCCTGGAAGCCGGAGCACTGGGCCTTGACGTCGACGATAAGCTTGGCGAGCTGGCTAGCGTTGCAGACGTGGTTCATGATGGCCTCATTGCCAACGACGAGCAGACGAATGGCTTCCCAGTTGTTCATGGCGACGAGGTCGTCAACCTGCTTCTTGACCTCGGGGTTCTCAATGGAGCACTGGCCACCGGGCCTGACAAAGACACCGGCAATAATCTGGAGGCCGTGGGAGACACAGGCAGGGACAACGTTGACAAGAGTATCGCAGTCGGTGCCGTAGATGCGGACGGCCTGGAAGCCAGCGGCCTTGATCTCGGAAATGTCCTTCTTGACCTGGCTGGCGGACTTGCAGGCACCAGAGCTGCTGTCGTACGGGCCGTAGGTGATGGCAAAGTGGTCATTGGTGCCCTTGACCTCGGTCTTGCTGTTGCCAGGGATGGCGGGAGCAGAGGAGCTGGGAGCAGCAGAGGAGCTGGGAGCAGCAGAGGAGGAGCTGGGAGCAGCAGAGGAGGAGCTGGGAGCAGCAGAGGAGCTGGGGGCAGCAGAGCTAGAAGCGGTCGAGGAGGGAGCAACGGGGCTAGGAGTAGCAGTGCTGCTGGTAGGAGCAGGAGTAGGGGCAGACGTGCTCACGGGAGAAGGAGTAGGAGTGCTGGTAGGCAGGCCGGAGCTGGTGTAAGGGCAGACGGTGACGTAGTTGGTCTCAGTGGCGGTCACGACAATCTGGGGCTTGGTGTAGGTACCGGGAACAATGATGGTAGGCGTGGGGTAGACAATGACGGTCTCGGTCGACAGGGCGGTGGTGTGCGCACCAATGGTGTAAGTGCCAGCGGTAGGGCAGACGTACTCGGTCATGCGAATGGTGCTGGTGGTGACACCGCCCGAGGTCACGACGGTCGCTACGGGACAAGTGACGGTAGTCAGGGTGGTGACAACAGTCGTGACACCGCCAATGGCGTGCGTGCCAGCGGGAACCTTGGTGGTAGTGGCGCCGCAGACGGTCGTCGTGTCGGTGACGGTCATGGTCGTGGCCGGGAAGGTGTAGGTGCCGGGAGTAGGGCAGCGCTGTACCTCGGGAGTAGGGACGACTACGACGGTAGTGGTCGGGACAGTCGGGACAGGAGTCGAGACGGCGGTGGGAACGGAGGTGATGATGACGGTCGACGTGTTGGTCGAGGTCGAGGTCACAGTGGTGACCTTGTTGGGGATGACTGATGGGTGTTAGTTTGCGCCTGTACTTTTGCGTTTGAAGCCCGCAGAGCAGCGCCAGGATTTCAACATACGGGTAGCCTCGCCGGTAATGGTCTTCCAGATGGTGGTGCAGCCAGGGAGGCAGACCTCGCCGGTGGCAGCAATGGGGAAACCGGTGCTGGCAGCGTGGCCGCGCTTGGCGAACATGTGGTGAGCGTGACGATGGTTGGCGGCAGCGGCGGTGGCGGCACCAGCCATGGCCGCGGTGGCGGCAAAGAAGGTGGTCCTCATTGTGATTTGAAACCGGTTCGAGTCGTTAAAAGAAAAAGAGAATGGCCGCTAAAGGAGTGGAGCGGTATAGGAGAAGGGAAATAAAACGAAAGGACGAAAGGGCTGCAAAGAGCGAGCTTTCAGTTACGAAGTCTGGAATGTGTCGATGGTTCGTGAAGAGAAGAGGAGAGAGAGAAACAAAACAGAGGCGGCAGGTGGGCAACTATTATTATTGTTATTTTCTGGACAAGAGCGGCAGCGGCCCATTGCAGTAAATGATTTGCCAACAGCTAGCGGCCCAGCCCAAGCAGGGGGTTGCGGTTTGTGGTTCACGAAGCTGGATGTCTCTTGTGTCTTGTGCTTGGCTTGGTGGTCTTGGTGGTACTGCCGCTGGTGCAACAGACGAATCCTTGCTTGGTCTTGCGCCTCGGTTCCACCTGGAATCTGCTAACCAGTGGCCTCTGCCAGCAACAAAGACATGGCTTGGCTTGACATGGGGCGTCAGGATCAGGCAGGTCTTGCTGTGCTGGCTGGCCAAGGCTTTTGGTCGTTCGGGAAGAAAAAGAAAACGACTCCAATCAGGGGGTAGACCGCCGGCCATGTGCTAATTTGCCATTGCCTGCCACCTCTTAAAAGGGGGTTTTGTCCGCCCATTCATCATTCAGCCATTGTCCTTCTGGCCTGCTCTTCGCCGTCGCTGCAGATTGCGCTGCTGCAACTCTGCGAAATGAATGGCTGGCTGTCAGCGGAGGCCGAATTTGCTTGGGGAAATGAGATGGATCGCGCTCTTGTCCCCTTTTCCCACTTTCCACACATTTCGTATATCCGTCGATTCTGTATTTGTATCACGCGGCAGCGACCTGCCTTTCCGTCTTGTTTGTTGTCGAGCTCCCTTTTCAGCATTTCGCCTCTCTGTTTTGCCTCTGACCGCGTCAGCCACAACACCATTCATTCCCCCTACTCTAATCCGTATACCGACCGCCTGTCTTTCAAGTTTCGTCCCTGGTTAGCTCGTCCGTCCAAAAGCTTGGCAAGAAACTATTGTTAGCGTGCCCAAACAAGGCAAAGTCAGGAACGGCTGCTGCCAGCTCTACCCCATTCGGCAACGATCCGCCGGACCTCCATCGTGCTGCTGCTTGTTGTGGGCTCCCCCGGTTATTATTTTAATTTGGCAGTGGGCCTTGCCTGCAAGTACCGGCCTTTGTTTCCAATGCACTATTTTCATCCATAATTTCCCTCGTCGCTTGCTCGTAGCGGTGTCGCCTTCAGGGGACGAGCAATTTGAGATGCGAAGCAGATTTGTCCCTGATAGTAATATTTATCCGTAATAACAGCTTGGCCTTCCTCCACGCGCCATCGATCGACTCCCGATGTGGCTGGTGATATTCTCTGATTTTGCAGTATCGGACTCTGAGTCTCCACGTAACCCGAATCGCATTGCTTGACAAATTTTGTGCTCTGTCTCTCGTATCTGTGCTTGCGAATTCATCTCTTCCCTGACTCCGCGAAAGGCTACTTACACCGAGCGCAGACTTTGTAGCATATTCAAATCGTCGTCGCTGGAGCCCGACAACCCGAGTCATGGCTTTATTCTCCGGCGCTTCCACCTCCAGAGACTAGTCCCGGTTATGATTGGCACGGCGAATATTCTGACTGGCTGTTCATGCCCCGTCTCAGTAACAAACTGGTAATAGCGCCGCAGCTCTCGAGTTCTGCCTCTGGCTGCTACCATATGACTGTTACCGAAGCATTCTTAGTCTGAAAGGCCGTCAAAGGCATCAAGCCGTCACATCGCGACTTGTCAACGAAATTCGCACAGCTGCTTGTAACCATCCACAGAAACTTGTTGCATTGTTCTAGGTTAGTATTGCTAGCATTGAAAATTACCAGTAATAAGGTGCTAACGCCGTACCTGCGTGAGCGCGCCCCACCTAGACATGTAACGCGAAGACGAAATTTGACGACGAGGTGGCGAGTAGCACAGGTGGATTTATGGTGTTGTGATTACTCTTGCGCAGTGAGGGTCTTGATTAGTTGAGTTGAGTTTGTTGATAATGTATGCTGGACGGTCCTTGATGATCCTGTTGGAAGTACTCCGTAGCCAAAGTGGCGCTTTTTAGCCACCCACTTCCTCAAGAAGGCCACTGCTTGAGGAGCCCGGGATCATGATGCCCAGAGAACTCCATGTGAGTGTAAGTTTTCTTCATCTGCCTTCTTCACCCTGACATCTGCACAGGGCCTGTGAAATCAGTCAGCCGTTGTACTGGTAAAGAGGACATTTCTCTCACTGTGCTGTAAGATATATTCTGCCTTGGCTGCAGCCTACCCGGTGCTTTGCCTAAAGTCCGGAGGCAAGTTGCACGGCCGTCAGATGGCAAAATCTTGATGCCGTGTGCACATAATGATGAATGACGCCTCAAAACCAATGTCCGGAACTGATAAACTTTTTCACCTTCCCATTGAAAGTTGACGCCCTTGGCAGCTGCCGCAGCAAACGCGAATGCACTCGGTCACGTGATCACATTTTATGGGTAGATTTTTAACGACATGCTACACCGTCCACGTCTACCATGAGGTAACATTATTGACCAAATCAAAATGTTACGCATGACTGGTAGGCCATTCATCTGCCAGGCATGTAGTAAACTACCCCAGTCCCCATCAGGGCGACCGAGAGCCCCAAAGCTGCCATATCTGGTGACAGGCTCAGGAGTAGGTTTGCACCGAGCCCCCAAGACATGATGATACTGACATTCCTCTAGAAATGGGTTGCAACGCAATCTGCCAAACAAAGCGGGCAGCTTCTTGGACAGGAAAACATACCATCTACTTTCATCCCCGGTCAAGAAGCTATTGCCAAATTGCCTGTTCGTGAGAGGCTGCATTACTGGACACAGGAGAATGACAGGCAAAAGACGCCAAAGATGTTCTCAGATTCCAACTTGTATGCTACTATGACCAATTCCTTGACTCGCACTCAAACCTCGAAAGCTACAAATCTGGCGAATCTGAAAGCCGGCCCAACTGGGTCACAAACTGGCTCGGCCATGGAATTCAACCTTGAGCGTGATGAGCACTCGATTGTGGGGACTGATATAGCTAAACCAGGAGACATGGTTGAGCTTGGAAGTTCTGGCTCTCGCATGCCACATTTGGCAATCTATCTCGGCTACTATGGAGATAGAAACCACTTCTACGCCTCTAATGGTACCTGGAATATGTCCAGGGGCTTCTCTTCGCCCTTTCTCGTTTCCAATTTTGCCAAGCCCCATGAGCTGGAACCCATTTTATCCAAGCTATCCGCAGACGCAACTCTTGAAGACTTTGAAAAGATGAAGGAGGAGGAAAGCGGGCCATCGCGAGAGGATGCCAAGGTCTTGATTGACAGGATGGACGCTTTTCGGGCCGAGACCGAGAGTGTTTACCAGCGAAACTTGGCCAATCTTGACGCCGCGCACAGATTGCTGTCTTACCGACACCGATTTCGATACATGAGCCTGTTTCAAATGGCCGATGTGCTGTTACCCAATTCTATGCGAGTAGAGGGAGAGGTTTCGCCGGCAGCGCTGTATGCCATACATTTGGCCTTGACGCGCGTTGAGTTTGGTTTCCGGCCTATCAGCTCCTCTCGTGCGCTTCACAGGCGAGATCAGCTGTACGAAATCTTCCCGCAAGATCAGACTGAGCTTGTGGAAAAGGTAAATCTGCTGGCACGGCATTATATCGTTGCCATGGCCAGGAGCAGGATTCCAGGCAATGACGAGTTGGCAAATGCGTGGTTAGGCAAGTTCATCAAGCAGGCCCGCACTGCTGTGAAAAATAGCCGCAAGATTCGTGAAATTACCCCATACGGAATCCTCAAGCCATCCAATGGCGGCACAATTCCCAAACCCGAGTGGCTGCCCATCAGCAAAGATGTCATACAATTCCTTGAGTTATGGGCTAGCTATGGACTCTTCGAAGCAAGTGCGCGACTGCACTCAAATGGCGCCATGATTTTGAGGGCAATTGGAATGTATGACGACATGCCTCTCAACCAAACAACGGCGTGGACATTTCTGCAAGAGATTGGGCATATCATGCCGTGGGAAGTCCCGTCTCGCTACAAAGTTCGATTTCCCGATACCGAGATCGTGCCGGGTGCAGGGTTGAAGCGTCAGGAGCCGAGTATTGAGGTGTCTAGAAGAACCGATATTGCCGCCGACGCCCGTCAGGATGTTTGCTCTCCAGTTTTTTGCATCGACGCTGCGAGCACAAGGGTCATTGACGATGGCATATCGGTGGAAAGGACTGAGAAGAAGGACGAGTTCTGGATTCACGTACACGCAGCAGACCCGGCGTCTGGTATCGAGCCAAATTCTGAACTCTGCAAGTACATGGAACTTGTTCCGGATAACATTTACCTTGCCGGCCACTTTCAAGCCATGTTACCGGCCGAGCTCGGTAGCAATGACGGTGACTACGCGTCAAAAAGCCTCATCGAGCAGTATTCTTTGCAGAAAGACTGTCCAGCGCTTACATTTAGCGCCAAGGTGAACCGTCGTGGCGATGTGCTTGACTACAAGATTGAGCCAAGCACGCTGCGCAATGTGATCTACATGGGGCCCGAAGATGTATCGCGATTCTGTCTGGAGCCACAGCCGAAACTTGCGCGTGGTACAGAGCTCGCAGTAGGACAAAAGCGAGGAGAATCCGGTTATGAACCCGAACGAAAAATGGTACTTGCGAAAGATCTGGATCAAGCGCAACAGGAGGACGTGCTATTACTTTACGAGCTCACCAAGGCAATCAAGGATAAACGACTTGAAAAGGGAGCATGGCCGTACTTTTTCCCGCGCCCTGCCGTTACTGTGCAGTTTGACGTAACTCAGCAGACTGCCGGCGCCGACGAAATCGCCATTCCAGCTGATCCCTATATCCACGTCGGCATGGAGTCGAGTAACGGATCGGCTCTGGTGAGCAATTCCATGGTGCTCGCTGGCGAAATCGCGGCACGATGGTGCGCACAGCGCCAGATTAGCGTGCCATATCGCCGAGACGCCAACATGGGCGTGCGAGAGCAGGAGGCGCTGGCATACGCGCGGGACGAGCTTTATCCGCTCATCGCCAAGGGCATCGA
This sequence comes from Aschersonia sp. MBC 622, assembly GCA_030782805.1. Lineage (NCBI taxonomy): Eukaryota > Fungi > Ascomycota > Sordariomycetes > Hypocreales > Clavicipitaceae > Aschersonia > Aschersonia sp. MBC 622. The sequence goes on from JARJPL010000979.1 coordinate 13,217, forward strand.
GCCGACCATGTCGCAACGAGCGGAGCTGAGCCGGCTGACGGGCGGGATCGAGCTCGCGGCGCAGCCGGGACCGTACTTTTTGCTGGGTCTGGACATGTACGCCAAGGCGACGTCGCCGCTGCGACGGTTCGGCGACCTGATAGTGCACTGGCAGGTGCACGCGGCGCTGGCGCACGAGCGGGCGAAAGGCGGGCAGCTGGATACCGCGCGCGACAGCGACGCGAAGATGGCGTTTTCGCAGGCGCAGCTCGCCGAAACGCTGCCGCTGCTGCAGCTGCGCGAGAAGCTGGGCCGTGCCGTCAGTCGCGGCGCGTCAGACTGGATACTCATGGCGGTGGCGCGCGCGTGGCAGCATGACGGCAATCTGCCGGAGAAAATCGTCTTCACAGTGGACATGCAGCTACGCGAGGGCCTCCTCGGCCACCTGGATCTGTTTGGTCTCGACGCCATCATGGACGCCGACGGATTGGACGGCCGCGCGCTTATCAAGGACGTCAAGGTTGCGGATCGCTTCGAGGTGGCGCTCGCCGACGTTAATGTGCATGCAGGCCAGATCCTGGTCAAGGCGCTGGGGCGCATCGAGTCGGCGGGTAAGCAAGACGGCGGCGCGACGGCGCAGTAATTGCTGCCTGTCTGCCAACTGCCTACCTGCTGCTCCCGGCACAAGGGAGACGGCAGTGCTGCATGGTGTGCGTGGCTGCGTGGATACCAGTGTTTGCCTGGAGACGTCAGCGGGCCTGTATCGTGGAAACGTCACCTGGTCAAGGAAGTCGTCACCTGCAAAACCGAATTCATCTTCCCCAACAAAAAAAAGAAGACGAATCAAGCCGTCACTTTGAAGGGTCGAAGATTCTGGCTGTGCTGATTGGTTCAATGGTCAGCTCTGCAGCAAATCAGAATTCGCCACTGCAGCATGAATGACCTTTTTTTGGAGACATTGTTGGATGACGAAGCAGATCATGCGACCCTCCTCCGCTGCCTAAAACGAAAAGAGTAAAAGAGAACATACAAGAGGAAAAAAAAACTGGGGGTTGGTGCCGTGTCACTTGATGAAAAATAAAGTACCCTAACCCAATGGGCCAAAGTACCTGCGGGGGAGGGTCCTTTCGCAGGGCGTGGAGAGGAGAAGTACGATATCGTTTGTACGTATTTTTGTGTGTAAGATTAGACGACAACTCACTATGGGCATTTACAACGGATATATTTTGGGTAATCAAAGATGGAGCTGAAGTTAGCGAAAGGAAAACGGTTAAAATTGTATATTAGCAATGTATTATAAAGTTGCATTTCCATCATCATCATAGACAGTAATCCTTCGGTTTCACGTCGTCTCATGCCCCGAATAGCCTCGGCAATGATTCATCGCCACCTCCTCACAACGCTACCCTTTGATCAGTATACTGTAGGACCCGTTGGGGGCATCGCCATCCCGCGTCTGTAGACTGTCGGTGAATACCTAGGTACCAAGCCACCACAGGGCGTACATCGGTACCACGCGACCACTCACACTCACACACACACACACACACTAAGTGACCAGAGAAGAGAAAGGGTCCGCCAGGACACCTCCTTCACCCCGTCTAGCGTCAGGTACCGGGACACGTCGGCCCCCAAGATAAACGAAGCCGTCATCTTACATTCACTCTATCAACGACAGAAACGGGTGCCTTGACAGATCAAATCCGCATAGCAAGTCATCATCTGGCGGAACCGTTGTGGGATGCAATTATATCTCGTTGTATTCGCCAAAAAGGAATAAATCAGAGCGCCACGCCACGCCTTGGCTAAAGACCAAATTCCCCGCACCTCAACAAAAGCAAGAAAAAATGGTAATACTAGTAATGACAGCCAGATTCAATCCGAGGGAAAAAAAAGCGCGTGACCGCTATTTGCCCATGTTCAGCAGACCGCTTAGCAACCAGCTAAGTCCTGTCCTCCTCTTATGAGTAATGTGTGGCATTCATTAGACTTTTTTTTTGTTTGGTTTTTTTTTTTCGTTCTGTGTGTCCCGTAATCGTAAAACGTCAGATGTTGCCGACGCGTGCGTGTTTTGGTCGCGTCTTCCAATATTCCCATCCGAATATGCAAGAAAAGTCCAGGTCGGAAACGAAGTGAAGAGAATAGAGATAATGAAAACAAGTGGCTGTCAATATGCTGCCGTAACCAAACACCAAAATGAAAAACACGAGAACCAGTAAAGATAATATAGACCAGCCGCTTCGCCAAGATTGTTTTTGTTGGTATCCAAGACGGAAATGAAATGATGAGGATAAAAAAAGTTGTGTACGTGCAGACGGCCAACCGCACGAGGTGATTAGAGTTTGTTGAAAAATGGCAGTTATTTTCTCCAACCAACATTCCAGATAACGTGAGCAATGTCGCGTGCCGTATTGACGGTATCAATGACACGGCCAATGATGCCCTCGCCGGTGGGGTTCTCAACAGCTTCGTACGGCATCAGCATGCCCGATGACGTGCGGTGCAAGCCTGTCGACTCGTCGGGCGCGCTCTCCATGGGGGGTGAGCGCCAGCCCGATCCAATGACCGAAATCTCATTGTCTTCCTCGTCCTCCTCTCCAAAGTAGAAGCGATTAGCCTGCTTTGTAGGTCGAAGCGTCTCTTGCGAGGATGAAGGCGAGAGCAGGGGGCTGCGGCTGTGCTTCATGGCCGTCTCTGGAGGCTCTGGCGTATCCCCACGGTACTTTAGTGTCGTTGGGGGCAGCGTAGCAATCGTCTCACAGTTGGTGTTACGCTTGCTCTTGCTCTTGCGAACTGGCACGCCGCGCTTTTTGGACTTGACACGTTTCATCATGAAGCCGTCATCGGAATCACTGTCTTGGTCGTCAAAGACTTCGATGTCCACGTCGTCATCATCGCCCTTGATGTCCACGGCGATGCATTGCTCAACCTTTTCGTTAAAATGAATGTGTTTGCGCTCATTGCAAGGCGACGATAGACCTGATGATTCGATGGATTCGACAGTGCTGTTGCTGGTGACGCTGAGATGGCGGGATGACAGGGGAACGGCGACATAGTCGTCCGTCTTGCCCTTGTTGGTCAGGATGCCTCTACGCTCCTGAGCGTGAACTGCAGCCGCGGCCTGTTTGAGAAGAGAGGCAGAGAGAATAGATCGCTGCAGCATGACCTCGGACATGCTTCTCTTCTTGAGAATGGGCTTCTTTTGCAAGTTAATGAGAGAGTCCGTCTTGGACAGGGTAGAGCTGGAGGGCTCCGTGTGCGTGGCATATAAATGGCCAGGCTTGCACTGCAGAGGGCCGTAGAGCCATGTTACGTCGCAATCTTTTAACCTGTTGATGTATTAGCGTGAGGGTCGTGAAGCGTCATGCAAATGTGTACTGACCAGTTGAGAGACTCTGGAGAAATAGTTTTGAGGTTATGTTTGGCCTTCATCCAGGTTCGCCACGAGGCATTCTCGAGGCGGGCCGAGTTGGCCACCTCGCCCCTTCGAGTGACAATGTAGCGCCACGACGTCCAAATGTCCTCTTCCCTCCAGTCGTGGGAGAGATAGTCGACCTGCCTCGAAGGCTGGCTGGCGATGGTAGCATCATCCTCGGCATGCTTGGTGAGCTCGGGAGTGTCGGGGCGAGAGGTGCTCTCTGAGGAGTCGAGGGGGCATGAGGCGTGAGCTGGAGTCGACTGGTCTATTGGGCCGTCGTGTTCGTCATTGTCGTAGCCGAGATGAGGACGCATGTAGTATTTTTCATGGGTGAAGGGGGGCAGGCCAAAGTGGTCCTCGGGTGAATCGTCGAGGGGCGGGGCGTCGTCAAAATCGGAGGCTATTGAGAGATTGGTGGCGGGAGTAGAGGCGTAAGACACATGTACTGATTGAGCAGGTATTGTTGTGGGTGATGAGGGAGCAGAGGAAGCGTCGGATTCCGAAGAAGACTTGGAAGAGGGATCGTATGTTGGAGGTGCCTTGCGTGACGAGTGGGTGAAGGCGGACGTGTCGAGGTTTGTGTGCGAAGCAGAGCGTCGCAGCGAAGACGACGAAAAGTAATTGTCTTCCGAGGAAATGACGACGGCCATGGCGAAAGAAGCCGTGTAGAGGAAAGAAGACGACGCGTACAAGGATGTAGACGAGCGAGCAGGAGGATTTAGAGAATCATTGGAGAGCGTCGACGCAGGGCCGGTGGCCGCACAAGTCAGGAATGGCCGTGTGTTTCGAAGTGCAAACAGACAAAACAAGAAGTTGTGTGAAGAGGTGAATGAGCCGGGGCTGGTCAGCCGGTTTGCGCGGGGAGGTGACGAGCTGGTAGGACGGGTGCTTATACGGGCAGCGTCGACGAGGTGGTGGTGTGTATGCAGGCTGTTACACACGGCGCAGCGACGGGGGTGTCTTTTGTTGGTGTTGGTGTTGCGATGGTATCAGTGGAGAATTGGTGTCGGCAATGGACGAGAGAGAAGGATGACGACAAGCGAGAGAGATGATAACGGCGGGTTATTATCTGGACGGATGGGGAGGAGAAGGAGTGTAAGAAGTATTGAAAGAAGTGTGAAGAAACAAAAGAGGATGGAAGCGGAAGAGAGGGAAAGGGTAATGGTAGGTAGGCGAGGATGAAGAGATTTCGGGCGCGGGCTAGGCGTTGGGGGGCGTTGGGGGGTTGGGTTTGTTTCAGGGGGAGGACTCAGAGAGTTACCTTAATAACGGACTGGGAGGGAAGGAGCCAAAGGCAAGGCAAAGGC
>JARJPL010000983.1:0-10260 GCA_030782805.1 Aschersonia sp. MBC 622
GTTCATTTCGGCGAATGGAGTCAACGGGAGATTGCCTACCACGTCCTCAAGCGCCACGACAGATTATCTGCTATCGACAGTCAATCTGGGCTGCCAGGTCTCACGGAAAATGGGGTCCCTGCTACCGCCGGCAAGTGGTAAAAGGGGATGGATCGGGCTAAGGCCGCATCCTATCACGAGCCTCTAGACGACGAGTCTAAAGGTGTAGAGCAGTATACCCCTCAAGCGCCCAATAGACTCCTCTCTTGTTCTACTAACTTATTCTACGTCTCACAATAATACCGACGACCAAACCAGCTGGCGGGGATTACAGTGGCGGGGATTATCAGCACCCCCGCTTCAGCTGCTGAATGGTCAGACTAAGGCGACTGAAGTGCTTTTCTTATTTAAAAACTCCTTTCGCCCATTTCCCTCAGCCTGGCTAGCCTGTATACAACAAGGCAGTTTGCACAATCTATCACGGAAAACACATTCAACATGAGCCACTACTCGTACGACAAAGACGACCTGGATGTCCATATAAGCCGACGCCATTCTCCAGAGTCTTTTCGATATGTCAGCACAGCGCCACGACAATACTATTCTCCCTCGTACATTGTGCCTGACCAAGGCATGCATGTTATTGCGCGCAGTCGTTCCCGTGAACGGAGCAGCCCGCCCCAACCCGCTGGACCCGTCATTATCCAGAACAGAATCTACAATGAGATTTCTTCCGAAGATGAGTATGAGCCGTCTCGGCGACGCCGAGACCGGCGTCGCAACTACTCCCGCTCCCGCTCCCGCTCCCGCAGCCAATACATGACAACAGAAGACTGGAAGCTCGAATTGGACCGGCGCGAGATAGAGAGGCTCCGCATCGAGCAAGCGAAGGAGAAAGAATACCGCCGTACCAGCAAAGAACGGCGAAATGAGGAGGATTTGCGCCGGGCAAAAGGGGAGCTGGATGTGATTAAGCGGCGAGAGGCGCAGGCTGAAGAAGAGAAACGCATTAAGCGCGAGATAGAATTCAAGCGCCTGCGTGACGAGGAGCGTGCCACCGCAGAGAAGGAGACTCGGGATAGGGAAGCCAAGGCCGCTGTGGACAGATATAAAAAGGAAGAAGCAGATCGAAGAGAAAAGGACGAAAAGGAAAAAAGAACCGCTGAAAAGGAGTACCAGAGGCGTCTGCAGGAACAGCTACTTGCTTCCGGATTAAACGAAGAGGCTATCAATGCTATCATCAAAAAGGAGAAAGTCCCGGAAGCTAGAAATGAGCGAGCGACATACACTCGGATGCCCCGCAAACATCTGTCAATCGAGACTCTAAGAACTTTCAAGATTGAATATGACCTTGATTCTGCTGTGGGTATTATCGCAATATCAACCACAAAACGAGCATATTAGTACCTAAACATACACTGACTCACTAAGCAGGACCCCGCTGGGTTTGTCATCATTAAGCGACCAGTTCCCGAATGGGAGCAAGATCACTTCTGGAAGCACACTAAGTACATCCGTGAGAAGCGTCTTATTATCGAAGATAAGCGACAACACCACCGTCACAAGAGCGACATCGAACTTGTTGTTCGCAAGACAGAACGCAAGAGGAGCAAGTCACCTTCGCCGCTCATGCTGTGGGTTGCGGGAGGTCGACCGTGAGTGAATAAGCTACAGAATATCGGAGGCGTATCTGATACTGGATCACGACAACACGATTATCGATTGAAGCATGAAGAGATGTATCTACTCTGTTCCTTGTTTTCTCCGTATGACTGTTTTATATGTTAGAATGGGATCTTCGAATCAATTCCTCATATAATGTCCATGCTAGAGCGGAGCTAAGGGCTTTGCGTCCCATGCGTAGACCTAAGCCGCACCATAGAGACCTAAAGCCATCCTCAGTAATCATCTTATACCAAGCTTGCAACATATTCCGATATCTTTGTGGCTGAAGCTGTATGCGCGTCTTTACTGCGTCAAATGGATTTGAAACGGCCGAGCATACTGCTCCAGCCAAGATCGCAGAGCTGAAATTGATGGAGCTTGCTAAGGGAGTGCCCATGACAGTTTTGGTATCCGAGTCTAAGTCAGTCTCGGCAAGAGACCCGAGATGAGATTTCAACTTTTCGTAGAAGAGCACATATAGGCCAGCGTACGGCGCATCGCGAATTGCGGTAGCACCAAGGCCAGAAAAGAAGCCGCGAAAGCCCTCCCGCCGTTGAATATCCATGGCCGCATTGAAAAGAGAGGGGTAGGAGTACAAGTTGGATTCGAACCGCACTTTGATGACAGTTAAAGGCATGAGAACGAAGCCTGCCCAAGTTCGCGCCACAGCCCCCGAGAGCAGATTTGTCGTGTTCGATAGCTTGGGTAATGCTGTGGAGCTAGCCATACTGCCTTGGCCAGACCCAGACTGCGCTACATATTGACGGATGGCGTTGAGTGTCGAGAAATATAGTGCAGAACCAAATCCTGTGCGAAGGGCCGAAGGAAGGGTGCCTCTCCACAGAGAGCGAAGCTGGTTAGGAGATTGACGTAGCTCTAGCCATGAGCTGTACAAGGACGCTTGACCTGACTGCTGCACTCTTGTCTTGAGAAGATCAAGAGGCTGGAGTATGATAGCAGTGGATATACCGGAACCTAGACCGGAAACAAAATGACGGCCTTGCACACGTTATCAGCATGCTATCGAGTAAAACAAGCGGGACAGGAGCGCGTGAGCCTACTGGAACTGGAGGATCTTGCCGCATCCATAGCGGATGATGTCTGGCTCATGATATTTTTTTTTCAAAAGTCATCCTAAGTGTGATGCATGTCATATACTGAGTAGAGGATGAGTCGCCAGTGTTGCGCGTTCATTGTGGCATGTAAATTTGTACGCAAGAATGGTTTTTGCCAGCATTCTGGGCATAGTGCAGTGCAGACCCACACTTCTCGCAGCCTAGGCCGACATGCCCATAAACGTTGCTGGTGCCTTGTAGTCTGCAATAGCAGATTCAAGGCGACCAGCTAGTAATCGGTGTCGCTTAACAAGATCGAGCCATTCAGCTACGCCAATTGAAGGAATTAGCATGCCAAAATCGGCACCGAGTCTGCCCAAACTACCGGCACAGTACAGAACCTGCGTTAAGATGCTTTCTCGCGATGTTTGATCTTGGACTATAGGCAGGTATATGCGCAATGTTTCGAGCAGCATGCCGACAAGACGCACAGGGAAGGCAGATAGGATGGGAGTAAAAGAGTCGAAACTGTCGGAACTCGAGCCAGGCTGAGAGCTTGTGCCTCCGCCCACGTTTTTTGATATTGATATGATGCTGAAACTGTGTTCTCTGAAGATCTCAATGAATCTCTTCAAGAAACGCTCGGTATGCTGTCCACCGGACCAGGACTGACCTGCGCTAACCTGACGCTTGCGTTCTTCATCCGCTAGCTCTCTCAAGGGATTCAATGCTTCTAGAGTCGTAATGAGATTCGAGAAACGGCATATCAGGAATATAGCTGGCAAGGAGCCCTCTGCTGAGACGCTTGGGACCAGCTCAGGGAGAACCCGCTTCAGCCATCCCGTGGTACGAAGCGCCACCGCGAGTTTCAGATTGGAAGCCGTCAATGAACTGATAAGATCTATGGCGAGCTGACGAATTGAATCATCAGCCTGTAACTTGACAGACCTGACGAGCTCTGAATCCGGATAAAGAAACGAAAGCCGTCGGATATGGCCGTACAAATCCAGGCTCATCGAGTACCCAAGAGGATTGGCGTTGACAGCAGACAGCAGAAGGGCTGGCAGTTCCAGAAGGTCCACGATGCGATCTGAAGCCCCTATAAGATGCAGTGTCTCCTTTCGTTGAGTCAAGATCCGGCTACCGCTAGATTTGCTGAGTGATGCGGAAAAGCGTTCGGCTTCGGCGTCGAGTTGAGGTACAGCTGCGGTGAGCTCGCGCGCTTTCAAGTCGAAAATGCGTATTGTTTCTGGTAGAGAAGCATGGACAATTGCTGATTCAACCATAGATTTGCGGGATCGCTTTGACAGCGCCTGTATGGAACGCAGCATTGACTGTGAGCTCTGAGCGAGGGTCTGAGGCTCGGACGAGAGCGCTGACTGGAGAGAAAGTCCCGAAAGATACTCAAGGTAGTCCAGATCCACGGTCTGAGATAGACCGATGAGGTCTTTGAGTGCTTCAGCCATGACGCAGGATGTTCGACGCGGTAAGCTGTCGCGCTTGTGTGTAGATTTTGAAGTTTGAACATGGGCGCTGCTGTCAGTGTAGATGCCGCTAGCGAACCCCCCACTGACCAGAAGGAGGAAAGCAGTGCAGGGGTATGGGCAGACGAGCACAGCTTTTATTGATTACACCTGAAAAGATTGATTTACTTCGCTTTACTGGTACAATCTCCGTGATGTAGTATACGAATGGGCATTGCAGCTCGCTCATTCATCTTCGTTACGACGTGATGCTGACAAGCTATGCTAGGTAGACTTAGGTGCCTAGGTAGGCATCGCCGTCGCGGAGTTACAAGATGATTACAAGAAGCCATGCCGAACGATGCATCCCTCAAGCAACGTCACTAGCCAGTGAGCGAGTGTAAACACGACACAGTCCTCTTGACCAGGATGTGATCGGAGACAGAAGTTTCGGCGACCTCCTGACGGCTCCTGACGGAGTCTTGCGCGTACAATGAAAGTATCATGTGTACTCTGCTGAAGAGGGATGACTTATCCACGTGAGTCGCCCCCAACGTTTCTTGAAAGCCCACCACCTCGGCCCACCAATTTCGGCTGCCCAGCTCGAGAACTAAAGTTATTACCTCCCTACCTACCTAGGTAGAGCTGGTAATCAATAGATATAGCCTGTTTACTTGCAGCTCGGTGCTAACATATCCAGCCTTTTCCACCTAACTACCCAGACGGCACTTCTGCAACGCCCACACTCATTTTACTGCAAAGCCTCGAACCAGAGCCAAGATCTGCGGGCAAAATGAAAGACCCCTTCTTCCTTGAGCCTATACCATGGCTCTCTGATTTGGTTCGCCCTCTGTCTCATCGGCTGGATTTGGTGACCCTACCGCTACATATCCACGAGGTGCTATTCGCCGCCCTGCTGTATTCCGTCATATTCTATCTCCTTTCTCCAATTATGTCCCGAATCATCGCCCCAAAGCATTATCCCCGACTTTCTCGCAACAAACAACTCAACTGGGACGCTCACGTTGTTTCAATGGTCCAGAGCGTTTTCATCAACGGACTCGCCTTGTGGATCATGTGGGTAGATGAGGAACGCAGCAGCATGGACAGAGAAGGTCGAATCTGGGGATATTCTGGGGCGCCAGCTCTGCTGCAATCTATGGCCGTCGGTTACTTCGTTTGGGACTTTTTCGTCACTGCCATGAACCTGGATGTTTTCGGCATCGGCACTTTGGCTCATGCAATCTCCGCGTTGACTGTCTTCGGTCTGGGATTCGTACGCTTCAATCCAAATACGAAGTATCGTTTCTATGATGCTAACTTCTGGTAGAAACCATTCGTCAACTATTACGCATGCAATTTCATACTCTACGAACTCTCCACACCATTCTTGAATATCCATTGGTTCTTGGACAAGGTCAACATGACTGGATCCAGTCTTCAGCTTTACAACGGTTTTGCACTTCTGCTCACCTTTTTCGCATGCCGGCTTGTCTATGGGCCCTACCAAACCTACAGAGTTTTCAGCGACATCTACGTTCTAAATGGCAAAAACCCGTCCTCGCCAGGTCAAGGAGTATTTGCTTTCGTTACGTCGCAAAGCTTCATTCCCAAGTGGCTTTCATTCACATATATCACCAGCAATGCAACGCTTACTTTTCTGAATGTATACTGGTTCTACATGATGATCTATGCTGTAAGGAAGAGGTTTATAAACCCTTGTACGGAGGACGAGAAGAAGGAGCGTGTCACCGAGGTCGAAATTGACGTGAACGCTTCCGCCTCTGGTGTCTTGTCGCAGGCAAAACCTCGTTCTCGTCGTGCTTAGGACACGTTTTATAAACCATGGCGGAAGTACGCCGTGCCATAATATATTTCTGCGTTTTAATGCTGCAGGGCTCGATATGTATGTCAGTGTCGAGGGACGGGCATAGCGATTTTCAGCTATTATGGTCGGTATAGCTACATTGTGAATAGCTCGGGCCTGGCATCGAGACATGCTTTTTTCATGTTCAGGGTACAATGCGTTCATGCATCGAATGTTATAGTGTTTCTCAACAGGAAACCTCAAATATCTGAAAGCAAAAAAAGACAAACTACAATAAAGGGCGCTTTCTGGGGCTATTCATCCTTTCTCTATACTGGCTGTCCCTGATTCAATGAATTTGTAATAGCAGGGATAAAGTACTTAAGAAGGGCTTGACGGACTCGATGCTGAGTAGAAAGCTAAAAGCCGAAAGGGTTCTGGGGCGCTGCAAAGTACCAAGCTGTCAGCATTACAGGTCAAAAAAGTAAAAAAAGAATATCGCACTGCGAGAAACTTACTAGCTTGCGATAAGTTTGCTCGGCGCCCTGTCGGCTGGACGGTCAATTTTTTTGCATCAGTGACGCCAAAGCGGATAGGTGGCGGCGGCCCCGTCCTTTGCGGTTGAAGAGCTTGCGGGAGTTGAGAATTGAAAGAACTAAGACCAGTAATCTGTGGTTGCGGAATGGGAGGCATTCCAGTTCGTTGTGGTTCGAGGGCAAGTGGTAGGTAGTCGTTCACATTGGCTTGAGTAGCTATGCCGAATGATGACTGTGGCTGAAACTGAGGGGGGTAGGCGGTGTTTTGCGCTTGAAGAGGCGAAAATGGGCTGGGCTGGCTTGGGTCTTGAAAAGAGCTTTGTGTCGGGGCTCCTGTGTACATCGACTGCAAATATTGCGACCCCGCTTGGTACGGCACCGTACGAGGTTGGTTCGGCATACTACTGTACCCTACCATAGCCGGCTGCATCTGAGACGTATACTGCTGCTGAATTCGTGCCTGCGTGATATCATCCAGACTGTGGTTTGGTGGAGCGGCATGCCCCTGAACAAGACCAGTCATTTGCGCTGACCATGCTGGCACTGCGAAAGCACTTTGCTGCTGGGGAGCAGATATGGAACGCTGCGTCGGGGGAGGCGGGAGGGATCCTCCACCAGTGGGTATGGTTGGTGTTGGTCGCTGACGTGCAAGGGATTTCGGCGATGCAGGGCCGCCTGTTTGTGAACCTGATACAGAAGAAAAGAACGTAGGGCTTGCTCCTGGAGGTGCTTGAGCTTGTGAAGCTGATAAGGGGGAGGTTGATATTGCAGCAGTAGATTCTAGCTGCTGCACAGGCTCAGCCTTCGTCGGCTCTAGCGGTGCGCTAAGCATAGACAAATCTTTCATGGAGCCCGTAAGGCTGGGCATGATCGGCGCGGTGGCAGGCACAGGCTCAGCAAGCTTTGCACTCTTCTCAGTCTGCGGCTGCTTGCTGGGTTTCACCTCCCAGGCGTCGTCATCGAAGCCGCTCGAGGATCCCTTGAGTCCGCCTTGCATGCTAGTGCTAGCGGACGTAGCCTTAACACTACCTTCTATGTCCTTTGAGAAAGCCGTCGGATCAACGACGTCATCCGTCTGAACAGCCGGCGCAGGGCGGCTTTTCCGAGTATTGTTGCGGAGAGCGCCCCCGGGACCTGAGAACAGGCCTCCACTGCTGCTGTCACCCTCGGCAGTACGTTCCCGTCCAAATTTTGCGTCGAGAGTGCGCATTATCTTGATGATATCACCTTCTCGAATACCTAATGTTCGCAGAATGACAGCGTTGACATCAGGAAGGACGCTCTCATCCATGGAGTCTCGAATAAATGCTTGAGCATAACGTTCGCATAGTCCCACGGGTACGTCGCAAGAGAGAAAGAACTGGAACCAGTCATACTCCGGCTTTTTACTCCGTTCAAGTTTGGCGCCAGGGGCTTCACTTGGCCTGTTCAGAGATTTTGAGCGCCGCACATCAGCAAGAGGCTTGTCGTCCTCTAGCGAAATGCCCGTGAGGTTCTCGACATATTCCAAATCCTGCCGTGACATCTTCGCAATAGGGACCGCAATTTTGACTCCATTCATTTTATGCAAATGGATTTTACCATCTCGAAGACCAAGAAACTGCGCTTCCACACTGAAAGATTTGGAGCGATCCGTCCAGGTGCGAACTTTGCTCGTATCAGGTTCTGTGAGAATGGCAATGTCAGCAACAGTTGTCGTCTTTCATAGGAGTGATGAGCGTACTCGATTTGCTCTTGGAAGAGTTGCCGTTTTCGCCACGGCCATTCTCGCGACGACTACGCTATCGGAAGCAGTTAGACTTGGAGTTGCTCCTGGCTTAAATGCTTCCATTGTCCAGCGGGATCGTACCTGTTGCGGCTCTTTGCTAGCCCTGAGAGCCTCTTTGGTGAGTCTCATCTCCTCCTGACGATTTTCTGCGACAGATGGCATGGCACTGCGAGTGCTAGAATCATCAAGGGGGGGTGTGACAGCGCCGATAATTTCAATGTAGCTGCTGGGAACGACGCCCTCCTTGCCATTTTTGAGCCGACGCAGCTGCCACCACTCTTCGCTCTTGGCATCATCCAGAATAATGACTTCATCACCCGCTGCGACAGTTACTTCATCCTGACCTTGGGCCATGAAGTCATACAAGACCTTTCCTTTGCGCTGATAGCGCTGTGTTCCAGCCATAATGACCTCCTTCAGACCCTCGGCTCGTACAGCAGCCGCCATTTCACCCAGTGCCAGAACGATTTCTTCCGCGGTATCCTTGGCACCAGCGTGAAAGTCAATACTCTTGCTGGGACGAACTAATTCCATAAAGACATGCTTTCCTTCACGTGAGTAGTGAGTCATTCTATCAGCGCTCCATTCCTGGGGGGGGGCATCCTGTGCTCGCTCTGGAGCAATGAGGAGCATGCCGGTTCCTAAGTTTATGCCCAAGGTCGTTGGCATCTTCTTTCTCTTGCCCATGACGGACACCATCTCGCTGATATTATACATATGAAACCCACCGGGTGTCCTGTCAATTTGAGGGCCATTGCGTTCGTTGGTATCCGGCATACCACAGTCATCAAAGTCGCTTCGAGTGTGCGTGGGCTTTGTTGGCCTGGGACGGGATGGTAAGGCTGGTGACTTGATAAATTCTTCATCAGATGGTGCCGACGGTTCGGATACAGACTGAGCGGGGGTGGTAGCAGGCTTAATCGTCGCAGCCCGTCCCTGCAAGACGCCAGCCAGTGCCGACGCTGGGCCCGTAAACTTGGGGCTCGAGACCGCGATGTCTTCTACCACATCTAGCTCCATTGCGGCGGAGCGAGACCGTGCCGGTAGAGCCGGAGGCGACGTTTGAGTAGCCCCATGGTCTGTAGTATTTTCTGATTGCAAGTCTATGTAGTTCGCTGGGACAAACCCAAACTCATCGTCTAGTCCGACAAGAATCCAGTCTGGGTCAGAAGTATCGAACACATCGAGTACAGCTTCTTCGCGGAATGACAGCTCTTCGTCAGTTTGCCGAGTATACTCGTAAATGGCGCGGGCTTGGGTCAGCGTTGGGGCCTGTAGAAATCATGGAATTAGCACATACTGCCTCAATCGATTTCGACAGCTTTGATCTATCCGAGTCGCTCATACTATTTCAACATAGTTGTGAGGAATGAGACCTGTGGGCTCATCCTCCTCGTCGGCGCCAGCTTTCTTTTTAGCTTTCCACCAGCCATCATCGTCATTCTTCTCAATGACGTAGAGCAAATCTCCCTCACTGATGGCAAGCTCGCCCTCAGATTGTTGCTGGTAGTCGTAGAGGGCCCGATAAACTCCGAGAAACCCCATGGCGCGGTCGGGTGCCCCGGTAAATAGGCAATGCCAGACTGAGTGGTTTCGTCAAGGCCCTATGGAACAAGCAAGCCGGTCGTGAGGCGTTGGAAGGGTTATACGATCAAAGTATACGTAGTCTGTGGGACATGAGCAGCGCAAACGTTTGGTGAGAGAGAACAACTCAACGAAATATTAATGCTTGGCCGCCGCCCAACTCGATGGGTAATAGTTTGGTCTTGGTGAGGTAAGCAGTTAAAGGTGGAATTAGGTAGGTATGCAAGTATGCTCAGGCTCGCATGCTCCCCCCCCTGCCTGAGTGATGTTCCAGTTTTAACGTGACGCGTCCCACCGCCCCCGGTGATGTCACTAATTAAGAAATACAAGAAAGACGTCGCCGGCCTGCTCCCCCAACATTGGCCGTTCTCAACCATGGCCGTTTGTTCCCCTTTTCATATGG